>PVLD010006591.1:0-99220 GCA_004027595.1 Dinomys branickii | reverse complement strand
TTTTTCCATTTATTGAAATCCTCTTCAATCTCCTTTTTCAGAGTATTGTAGTTTTCACTGAATAAATCTTTCACATTCTTTGTTAGATTGATTCCTAAGTATTTCAATTTCTTGGTTGCTATTGTAAAGGGTATGGTTTCCTCAATTTCTCTCTCAGTCTGTTTGTTGTTCGTGTATAGGAATGCTATTGATTTTTGGGCGTTGACTTTGCATCCGGCTACACTGCCAAATTTGTCAATTAATTCCAGGAGTTTCCTTGTGGAGTTTTTGGGGTCCTCCATGTATAGTATCATGTCGTCTGCAAATAGTGCTCGTTTTGGCAGGTTCTTTCTGGTCACCTCTTACCAAGCCCTGAAAGAGATCAACTCTCACTTTTGAGACGTCTCTGTTCTTTCTCTGTAGAATGTTAAAAATATAAGACACTTGTCATCACTTTGGTGCCCTGGCCAGCCACTCCCCAGCAAGGAAAAGTCCCACTCAGCATCCTCTGCCTCTAGGGTCTGATCTAGCAGGGTCTACAGTGCTTTTCTCTGGGAAATCTGTTGTTTCTTGGGATTAATCCGAACCTCCTGTTCTGTCTCTAGGTAGAATTTATGAGAATTTAAGACTCTTCATTCTGAGAAAGTGCTAACATCCTTTGTAATCAGACTCCGAGGGGTCAACAGGAAGGCTACCCGCTGCCCTGTTGTGCCTTCATCGCACTCCCAGGCTAAGACCATTCAGCCCAGCAGTTAGAACCAAATCACTCAAAGCATCGCAATGCGTGCGCCTGGTGGACTTCACTCTACTACTGTACCCGGTCCCTGTGATAAGGAAAGGCTCCCCACTCACTCTCTGCTGACTGCTGTATGGCATAGGATGTACTCATTCAATTGCAAGTAATATAAACACAAAACAGAAGGTGCCCGACAGTGGCAGCCACCAACAGGAAACTGCCTAAGCAGAGATATAACCATATAATGGGAAATTGCACAGATAAAAGGGTGTTACGTACAAATATAGAAACATCTCTGTGGCATAAGATTAGGTGAGAAAAATAAACTGTCATACAATCTTTAATATTTCTGTAACAACGAGAGGTATGTTGTCTCTCAACATCCAGAGAAAACTGATCTCAGGAGGTTATGGTTTGGGCCTAGATATCGCCCCAAAGCCTCATGTGATCCTAGGGCTTTTTCAGAGGTGGCTGAATCCAGAATGTGTGATTGACTCAGCGCAGTGCTGGGAATAAGTGCGGGTGATTGCTGGATCGGTCCACTGATTAGATTGGCGCTGCCTTAGTTCTGGTGGCCTGGATACAGTACAAGGGACAGAAAGAGGCTTGTCTCACTCTTTTTCTCCTATTGCTCTTGCTGTCTTCTGCCACCATGAACTGTTGCCCTCTGCCATGTGCCACCCAGTCTTGGGACCAGCTGCATATGGACTGAAACCTCCACAAACTGAGCCAAATAAGCCTTTCCTCCTTAACTTTGGGAGCTGGGTGTTTTGTCTCGGCAATGAAAAAAGAACTAAGACCTATCACAAAATTTCAGGATGCTCAAGACTTGTGCAGAGGACAGAGATCTAGCTCAGTGGCACAGTGCCTGCCTGGCAAGCGTGAGGTCCTGAGTTTGATTTTCCGGTACAAAAAAAAAGACTTGTATAAAATGGCAGTGCATTATATGCATATAACCTATACAATCCTCTCTTTTTTATATATTTTTGAGACAGGGTATCAATATGCAGTTTAGGCTGGCCTTGAGCTCACTTTGTAGTCCAGGTTGGCCTCGAACTTGCAATGATCCTCCTACCTCAACCTCCCAAGTTCTGGGATTATAGGCATGTGCCATCACACCTGGCTTTCATATGTTTTAAATCATCTCTAGATTACTTATAATACCTAATTCAAAGTAAGTGCTATGAAATATTTGCTATACTGTAGTGTTTAGCAAAAAATGACAATAGAAATATCTATACACATTCCATACTCTTCTTTCCAATTTTACTTTTATCAGTACACATTTGCAGCACAGTGATCACACTCACCGCAGGGAGCTGGTCTGTGTAAGTAGCATGTCTTAAGTTTTTAGTTGCTGTTGCCCCTCATTCCTTCCATTTGCAAAAGTCATTTTCTATCACCTACCTTTCATTTTGCTTTTTAATTATTTATGCTCTGAATTTCTCATACACAATAAATCATTTAAGGGAAATTTAAGTTTGTGTGTCTGATTTATTTCACTTAACATTATGAACTCACGGTATATCCATTTTCCTAGAAATAATTGAAATATATCCTTCTTTATAGCAGAGTAGTACTCTACTGTGTATAAATACCACATTTTCATTATCCATTCATTTGTTGGAATGGATATATAGGTCACTTCCAAGGTTTAGCTATTATGAATTGTGTTGCTATAAACATGGCTATGCATGTATCCCTACAATATGATGTCTTTAACTCTTTTGGGAAAGTAACTAGAAGGGTAATAGTTGGGTAAAATGAAATTTTTTTTTGTAGAGCTGATTTTTTTATTTTAAAGCAAATTTTAAAAAATAACAAGAGCCAGGTGTTGTGGCACACACCATAATCCCAGCACTCAGGAGGCTGAGGCAGGAGGATATGGCGAGTTAAAGACCAGCCTGAGCTACAAAGTGAGCTCAAGTTCAGCCTGAACTGCATAACAAGACCCTGTCTCAAAAAAAAAAAAAAAAAAAAAAAAAAAAAAGCATAGAGCAAAACAAACAACACAAAAATGATGAAAATGATACAGGGTTTCAATAAAAATGACAGGAATTAACAGTGGTTGTTGTATATCATTATATTCATTGAAGTTGCTCAGATTACTAAATATATGAATGCAAGATTGATCAAACCATTAAAGAGAATAAAAATAATAAAAAAATTAGAAATGATACAGAGCTTCACTAAACAAGATGATAGGAATTCACCAATGGTTATTATATTGTATATTGTCTTCAGATTAGTTGTCCAGATTACTAGATTGAAATTTCTATTATTAATTTTCTCATAGTGGTTGTCATAGTTTACAATTCTAGTACAATGTAGAAGTGTTCCTTTTTCCCTCCAGCCTCAAGAGCATTTTCATTATTTGATTTCTTGGTGATGGCCATTCTTTCTAGGGTTAGATGGACTCTCCTTGTTGTTGGAATCAGCATTTCAATAATGGCCACAGATGTTGAACATTTTTTCATACATTCATTGGCTATTTGTACTTCTGAGAAGTGTTTATTGTTCAATTTTGGTGAGTCTTTTATTTTAGGTGGTCTAATTTTTTTAGTTCCTTGTATATTCTCCATATTAGTCCTCTGAAGAGTAACTGGCAAAAAGTTTACCATTCTGTAGGTTGTCCCTTCACTCTGTTGGTTCTTGGCTGTGCAAGGCTTTTAAATTTGATACGGTCATATGTATTGATTCTTGATGTTATTTCTTGTGCAACTGGGGTTCTGTTCAGAAAGTCCTTTCCAATCCCTATGTCTTCAAGAGTTTTACCTATTTTATGTTCCAGTGGGTTAAAAGTGTTTCTGTTTTAATATTTAGGTTTTTGACCCACTTTGATTTTACTTTAGTACATGGTGAGAGATATGGGTCTGTAGTCCATCTTCTGCATATGGATAGCTAGCTTTCAAACCATTTATTAGAGAGACCTCCAAGCATATGTTTTGGCCCCTTTGTCAAGGGTCAGATAGCTGAATGTCCCTGAGGTTGTCTCTGCTCCTTCTGTTCTCTTCGATTGCTCCACAGGTCTGTTTTTGTGCCAGTACCATATTGTTTTTATCATGCATATTCTACACTTTTAAAAACATATTTTCAATGCACAGTTGGTTGAATCCATGAAAGTGAAACCTGCTACTACGGAGGGCTGCTTGTATTTGCTAATACTTACCTATAAAACAAGGAAAGGGGACCTAAGTGGCTTTACAGTTGCTGGTAAAAGGCAAGAGGGACGATGAAGATAACATGAATGAGGACAAGGATAAAAATGAGACTCCTCAATGTGCAATCTTACTTCATTTCCATCTGGAACCCAGTGAATGAACTAGCCATTTTTAAAACATTTTTGTGACATGCAAGATGTCATTACTTAGAGAATCTAT
Source organism: Dinomys branickii (assembly GCA_004027595.1). NCBI lineage: Eukaryota > Metazoa > Chordata > Mammalia > Rodentia > Dinomyidae > Dinomys > Dinomys branickii. The sequence continues at coordinate 95,125 of PVLD010006591.1, read as the reverse complement.
GTAAAGGCACATGGAACATCTTCGTACTATTCTTGCAATATTTAATAGATGACATTATTTCAAAATGAGAACTCTACAAATTTTAACATTAGAAGGGCAACAAATGGGCCTAAGAAATAATATAAATATCAATATTCAATTGCTGAGAGAGGAGAGAAGAGATAGGAAACAGGGAAGAGCAGGGAAGCAGAAGGTCAAGCAGCAGAGAAGACCAGGAAAAGACTTGGAAAAAGAAACTCAGTATTATGGGTGGCTGAGGCAGGAAGATCACAAGTTTGAGTCGAGTCCAGGCAATTTAGCAACTTAGCCAGACCCTGTCTCAAAAGAAAGAAAAAAGAAAGGGCAAGGAGTGTAAGTCAGTGTAAAGGCCCTACAGTTCAACTCAGAGAGAGACAGAGAGACAGAACAGGGAAGGAGGGAGGAAACAAATTCAGCACACTCAATCTTATTTTCAAGGGTCTCACTGACATCTCCAGATTTTTTCAAAGAACAGAAAACTCCATCAGTGGTTCATCATCAGTGATCTATCCATGGCTCTTGACAGCTACCCTAGGATTGCCTTCCCCAACCCTGCTTTCCGGCTAATGCTTTTCCTTCCCACCTCCTCCCTAAACTCTGCAGGAGCCCTTGGTTCAGAGGAAAAGGCTGGGATGCTTGTGGTAGGATCTGATCTGTGCCGTCTGGGTTGGACATGAACACCACACGCTGCAGCACTGGCAGGATTCACACTTCTCTCTGTAGGGAGGATCACACAAATTAAATCCCCATGCTGCAGGTCAACAAAAACAAAGGGTAATACGCTCATTGACATAGTTCCTGAAAATTACAGGTCTCTAGTCTGGTTAAAACAGCATGGGAGAAATCACTGGAAGGTTTATTGAGGGAAACTGGCCATTGCCCAAGGTGAGCCACCATCTGCTTATTATAGGATGTTGCCTCCATGCAGGCAGAAGGACTGTGCAAGTGAGGTCCTAATCTAAGGGAGCCTTGGACTCACCAGAGGTTGACTGTGAATATAAAGCCAGTACGCAGGCAGCGGAAACCATAGACAACACAACACAAAACAAATAAGCACAACCCAAAATAGTTCAGTACTCTGATACCTCATGTTATGTCCATGCAATCAACTAATTTTAATTCAGAGTTTCTGTTTTTCCAAATTAAATTTGCTAAGGCCTTATTTACTTCCTTCTGCAAAGGGAAGGTAGAAAATACCCTGATGATACCATCTTGTTGACCTCTTTGGTTGTGACAAAAAATTATTCAACTTAATTCACGTAACACTTACTGGGAGAATGCTACAACATAGCACAAAAGATTGTGGCTACTTTATTTCACAAATTTTACTATGAAAACTTTTGGGAACTGTCTCTTGGCAGGTGAGGCCTACACATGCACTCTATCCTGTGCTTTTGGGACAGAGAAGGAGCTTGGCCCAGAGAAGTGGTGCCTCCATCTTGGGATAAGCTTGCTATCCAGGTAAACTAGAGTCCCCAGAGTCCTTTGGTGAGCTGCCTGGGTAGCTTGTAGCTCAGAACTTTTTATCTGACATCCAAAATGACAAGACGTAGAAGCAAAATGCAGTCTCAGAACTCAACTCCACCTAGAACAAGTCCAGGAGACACTGACATGGGAGAACTTGGAAGCCACATACCTGAAATCTCTGAAATGATCGCATCTGAAGTAAAAAAACAACTCCATCAGGCCATAGAAGAGATCAGATCAGAAATAACCTCTCAGGCAAAAAATGAAATAACAAAAATAATGAAAGAAAACACTCCACACATCTAGAGAAGAAACAGATAAAAAATAGATTAATATAGGAAACAGATGGAAACATTACATGAACAAATTAGGAATTAGAACACATGTGTTATGGTTGATACATTGTGTCAACTTGGTGAGTCTAGAGGTTTGGTTGAGTGAGTCAGCAGGAAACCAGGGTGCTTACTTTGTGTACATCCTGAGCCTGTGGAAGAGAAGGTCATGGAGATTGTGTGAGAGCTACACGCCCCCTAGGTGGGGGCAGGCTGTTTACAATGTAAGGGAAGGGGAGAGGCTGCTTGCAGCCATTCCTCTCTTTTGCTGGTTGTTTTGCTGTGCTCTGCTGCCATGAACAGTTTGCCCTCTGCTATGTGCCACTCTGCCTCTGAACCAGCCAAATGTGGACTGAGACCTCCACAAACTGTACGCTAAATAAACCTTTCCTTCCTTCATTTTGGGTGTTGGGTATTTTGTCTCAGCAATGAGAAAAGAGTAACCAAGACAGAATTTGCTACCAGTGGAGTGGGGTTCTTGCTGTTACTATACCTGACCATGTCGTTCAAGAGCCTTTGGAAATTGCTTGTGGGAAGAGTTTGGAAAGGTTTGGAGATGTCTGGTCAGAGCTTGGAAGACCAGAAGGCTGATAGAAATCCTGCCGGTAAAGATATGGTTCAGGAGGTTTCTGTTGGGAAGAAAGACTGCATTGGTTGTTGGACTCCAGATGATGTATGTTATGGTTTGGCAAAAAGTTTGTCTAAATTTTGCTCGTGTCCAGAGACTTTGCCTAAGGCTGAGATTAAGGGTGGCAGTGAATTGATTAATCTGGCAAAAGAAATTTCAAGGCAGTTGAATGTTGGGGCAGTGGCATGGCTATTGTTGGGAGCTTTTAGCCAGATTTATACTGACAATCAAGAGCAGAGAGCCCAGAAGGATGATTTAAAATGTGAGTTTGGACAGAAAGGAAGCTCCAGTAAAGCTGTGGACTGCAAAGATAAGGCTGAGGAGATCTCTATTGCTATGAAGAAACAAAAGAATGGAAAAGATGGCCTGAGGGGCTCATAAGCAGCAGGTCTCCACACTTTGCAGCCTCAAAACTGCAGAGGTGAAAGACCTTGCCTTGAGAAGGAAGCCAAAGAATGCCATGTTCCAGAATGGCAGTGGTGGCAGCCACACCAGGTTCCAGAATGGAGGCAGTGTAGAGAATTTGTTCCTCAGCATTGGATTCAGTGTGCCCAGCAATCCAGGCACTCGACCCCTATGGCCAAGAGAGAGAAAAGTTTGGCTACTGCTCCAGGTGGGAGCAGACCTTGGCATCATCCACGTGGCCCTGTCTTTAGGTGCATGGAGAGTGTAAGAGTTCTGAGGTTAAAGAGGCTTCCACCTAGGTTTCAGAAGGCCTGGAACGCCAGGCAGTGTGCCCCTGAGAGGGCAATATGTGAGGCTGTGAGTGTGAAGCAAAAGGTGCCCTGGAGACCTCAAAGGTTTAGAAAAGCCAGAAACATGGATCATATGAGGAAAGCTGCAAGGAGGGAGCAAAGCGGGCCTAAGAGAGAAGCCATGGAGGCTGTAACTACCAGAAGTGCCATACAGGTGGACTCATGCAAGTTCTTTGGAGCTCACAATGTACAACATGTTGCTTCAGATGCTGGATGTGGAATTACAAGACACAATGTTAGCCCTACTGGATTTTGGACTTGCTTTGGTCCCAATGCTCTATATTACTCTGTTAGTGCCTTTTGGAATGGTAACGTTTATTCTGTGCCTTTGAATGTTGGAAGTGTTTAATTTTCATTTGTATGGGGGTTTGTAACTAAAGAGTTTGCCTTACATCTTGGAGGAGACTTGGGACTCAGACTTTTTGGCAGTGCTGGAACTGTTAGGACTTTGGCAACTCTTACAGATGGACTAAATGCTTTTTGCATAAAGGGATGCACATGAGTCTTGGTTTAAAGAAACGTGTCTGGTTGCCAAGTTGACAAGGGGTGGATTGTTATGGTTGATACATTGTGTCAACTTGGTGAGTCTAGAGGTTTGGCTGAGTGAGTCAGCAGGAAGCCAGGGTGCTTAATTTGTGCACATCCTGAGCCTGTGGAAGAGAAGGTCATGGAGATTATGTGAGTGCTACACGCCCCTGGGTGGGGTTAAACTGTTTACAATGTAGGGGAAGGAAAGAGGCTGCTGGTAGCCATTCCTCCTTTTTGCACTGGTTGTTTTTGCTGTGCTCTGCTGCTATGAACATTTGCCCTCTGCCATGTGCCACTCTGCCTAAGAACCAGCCAAGTATGGACTGAAACCTCCACAAACTGTAAGCTAAATAAACCTTTCCTTCCTTCATTTTGGGCGTTGGGTATTTTGTCTCAGCAACGAGAGAAAAGTAACCAAGACAACATGAAACAGACTCAAAAAAATTTCCAAGAAGTCAAAACTTCAAATGAAAGTTTGCAAAACTGCTTAAACGAAGCCAAAGATAGAATTTTAGATCTTGAAGACAGCATGGCAGCTAGCGATCGTGAAAGGAAGAATCTCTTAAAATCATCAAGAATCCAGGAAAAATCAATCCAACAGCTGCAAGATGAGGCAAAGAGAAATAATGTCCAAGTAATAGGAGTCAATGAAATGGTAGGAGGTAACACAAATGACATAGAATATTTGCAGAAATAACAGTAGAAAATTTCCCAAGCATGGAAACAGAACCTGAGATACAATTAAATGAGGCATATAGAACTCCAACTAGCCATAACCAAAATAAAACCACACCCAGACATATAATAATCAAGATCTCAGATATCCAGCAAGGATTAAAAAACTGGATATATGGAATATTATTCAGTTATATAATGGAATATTATTCAGTTATAAAGAAAGACAGTTTTAGGGACTTTGTAGGCAAGTGGTCAAAACTGGAGTCCATGCTCATAAGTGAAATAAATCAGCGGTACATGAGCAGGCAACATATTGTATCACTGGTGTAAGAACCCGAGGGTAGGAATATAAACTAAGAGACATGAAGGAAATCTGTTCAAAAACAAAGAACAGATGGGACGAGGGAAAAGAGAAAAGAAAGAGGCAAAAATGTATGTATTATATATGTATATACATATGTGCAGGAGGGCTAACATGGTTCTTCTATTGTATTATATCACTTAATGCTAAGGAATAGTTGATGACGGGTTATTCGATCAATCTTGTATGTCTGTATGTATTATCCTGAGCACACACTTTGAAGATATCAATATGCAAAGCAGCAACTATTGTTGGTTTTCTGTTGCTTTGTCTATAATTCAATTCTGATCTTACTGTTATTGTACTACTTTATGCCTCTTTGTTAATGCTTTCCGGTTTCTTTTTTTCTTTTTATTTTCTTTTTTGTTTGTTTGTTTTCTGGTTTTTTGGTTTTTTTTCTGTTGTTGAGATGATTAATTGTTTGACCAATTTCGCATGTATGTATCTGTGTTCATGAATATACACTTTGAAGATATCAATAGGTAAAGAAGCAACCATTGTTGAGTCCATGTCACCTTGTCTGTAAATCAGTTTTGATTGTACTATTTCTTATGCTAATTTGTGTCTGTTTGTTAATATGTTTTTGTGCTTTTATTTTTAAAATAAAAAAAAGAAATTCAGATATCCAGCAAAAGAACAGAATATTAAAAGCTGCTAGAGAAAAAAAACAGATCACCTATAAAGGAAAGCCCACCAGAATCACAGCAGACTTCCCAACACAAACCATGCAATCCAGAAAAGCTTGGAGTGAGGTATGACAGGTTCTGAAATGAAACAGCTTCCAACCCAGACAGATGTATCCTGCAAAACTATCCTTCAAATTCAGTGGAGAAATAAGATATTTCCATGACAAAGAACAACTGAAGAACTTCATGAGTGCCAAACCAACCTTACAAAAAGTACTAAAAGATACTCTAGACAGAGAAAAAAGAGACCACCATCTCAAGAAACACAATAGAAAGGAATCTTCAAGCAAAGCAAGCATTTAAACAGATGACAAAAATAGGAAACCATCGGCAAGTAAATAGCATGACAAGGGTAAGCCAACGTATATCAGTTATAACCATTAATGTAAGTAGCCTCAATTCACCAGTCAAAAAAAACCGGACTGGCAGAGTGGATTAAGAAACAAAATCCCACAGTATGCTGTATACAGGAAACACACTTTATTCAAAAGGAAATCCATAGGCTGAAGGTCAAAGGATGGAAAACAATTCTCCATGCAACAGGTTCCCAGAAAAAAGCAGGGGGTAGCTATTATGTTTGCAGACAACATAAACTTCAAATTGAAAACAATCAAAAGAGATAAAGAAAGTCACTACATACAAGTTAGGGGAAAACTACAAGAGAAAGAGATAACAATCCTAAACACGTATGCATCAAATATTGGAGCACCAAACTATATAAGTCAAACCTTAACAGACATGAAAAACCAAGTAATCAATAACATTATTGTAATAGGGGACCTAAACACCCCTTTGATGCAAAGAGACAGGTCAACTAGACAAAAAATCAGCAAAGAAATAACAGACCTGAACCAAATCTGCAAATAAATGGACTTAGTAAATGTATACAGAGTTTTCCACTCCACAACATCAGAATACCCATTTTTCTCAGTTGCACATGGGACTTTCTTGAAAATAGACCACATTCCAGCCCATAGAGCATACCTACCTAAATGCAAAAGAATTGAAATTATCCCATGCATATTATCTGACCACAGTGCAATGAAACTGGAAATTAATGACAAAAGGAACTCCAAAATCTCCATAAAAACTTGGAAATTAGACAATAACCTCCTGAACAACCAATGGGTCACAGAAAAAAATTAAAGAAGGAATTAAAAAATACAAACAAACAAAAATGCAAATACAACCTACCGGAAGCTGTGGGACACAATGAAAGCAGTTCTCAGAGGGAAATTTATAGTGGTGAACTCACACATAAGGAAAACAGAGAAAGAATAAATAAATAACCTAATGCTGCTCCTCAAACTTTTAGAAAAAGAAGAACAAGTCAAGCCCAAAGACCAAAAGAGAAAGGAGATTATAAAGATCAGGGCAGAAATTAATGCAATTGAGACAAAGAAAACAAAAAATAAATGAATCAAAGAGTTGGCTCTTTGAACGAATAAATAACATTGATAAACCCCTGGCCAATCTTATCAAAAAAGAAAGGAAAAAACTCAAATTAATGTAATAAGAAATGAAAAGGATGAAATCACTACAGATCCTACAGAAAGTGAAAGGATCATTAATACCTACTTTGAAAATCTTTACTCCCATAGGATAGAAGACTCAGAAGAAACGGACAGATTCCTGGATATGTATGAATTACCAAAGTTGAATCCGAAAGATATAAAAATCTTGAACAACCCAATATCAATTAATGAAATTGAAAATATAATTAAAAACTTGCCAACAAAGAACAGCACAGGCCCTGATGGATTTACAGCAGAATTCCATAAAATATTCAGAGAAGATTTAATGCCAACACTCCTCAAACTCTTCAATGAAACTGAAAAGCACTTCTCCCTAACTCATTTCTGGAGGCAAGTATTATACTCATACCAAAACGCGAGAAAGACCCAACCAAGAAAGAGAACTATAGACCAATCTCCCTAATGAACATAGATGCAAAGATACTCAATAAAATACTAGCAAATAGAATGCAGCAAATCATAAAGAAAATTATACACCACAACCAGGTTGGATTCATTACAGGAATGCAGGGGTGGTTCAATATTCGCAAATCAATTAATGTAATACATGATATCAATAGAGCCAAAGACAAAAACCACATGATCATCTCAATAGATGCGGAAAAAGCCTTTGACAAAGTCCAACATGCATTCAAGTTAAAAACCCTAGAGAAAATAGGAATAAATGGCCTTTACCTCAATCTGATCAAAGCCATCTATGACAAACCAACAGCCAACATCATACTAAATGGACAAAAACTAACAGCTTTCACTTTAAAGTCAGGAATAAGATGAGACTGTCCACTGTCACCACTCCCATTCAACATAGTTCTGGAAGCATAAGCCAGAGCAATTAGACAAGAGAGAGAAATAAAAAGGATAAGAATAGGAAAGGAAGAAGTAAAACTATCACTACTTGCAGATGACATGATATGTTACATGGAAGACCCCAAACACTCCACAAGAAGACACCTTGAGTTGATTGACAAGTTCAGCAGTGTAGCTGCATATAAAGTCAATATCCCAAAATCAATAGCATTCCTATACACAAACAACAAACAGATTGAGGTAGAAATTAAGGAAACCATACTTTTCACAATAGCATCCAAGAAATTCAAATGTTTAGGAATCAATCTAACAAAAGAAGTAAAAGATCTATTCAATGAAAACTATAGTACTCTGAAAAAAGGAGATCAAAGAGGATTTCAATAAATGGAAAAATATTCCTTGCTCATGGATAGGAAAAACTAACATTGTGAAAATGGCCATACTACCAAAATTGTACAGATTCAGTGTAATTCCCATGAAACTACTGTTAGCATACCTCATAGATCTAGAGAAAACAGTCCTTAAGTTCATCTGGAACCAGAAGAAACCCAGAATAGCAAAAGCAATCCTGGGAAACAAAGACAGGTCAGGTGGAATCATAATCCCTGACCTGAAATTATACTACAAAGGTAGTGTAATAAAATCAACATGGCACTGGCTAAAAAACAGACCTGAGGATCAGTGGAACAGACTGGAAGATGTAGCCACAACTACAAACATACTCAGCCACCTACTCTTTGACAAAGGGGCCAAACAAGCTCACTGAAAGAAAGACAGCCTCTTTAATAAATGGTACTGGAAAAATTGGCTTGCCACTTGCTGAAGACTGAAAATAGACCCAAGTCCATCATCGTGCACCAAACTCAAGTCAAAATGGATTACAGATCTCAATACTAAAACAGAAACACTAAATCTATTGGAAGGGAAGATAGGTAAAAATCTTGAAGACATAGGAGTAGGCAGAGAGTTCATGAACAAAAATCAAACCACAAGGGAAACACTTCAAAGAATCAACAACTGGGACCTCATCTTACTGAAATGTTTTTGCACATCTAAAGAAATCACCAGCAGAGTAAAAAGAAAACCCACAAGTTGGGAAAAAATCCTACCTGGCTGTTCCTCAGACAAAGGTCCTCTATTTAGAACATATAAAGAATTTAAAAACATGAACCTCCCCAAATTCAAAGACCCAGTCCTAAAATGGGCATCTGAGATGAATACACACTTCTCAGATAAAGAAATACAAATGGCAAATAAATATATGAGAAAATGTTCAATATCATTAGTCATTAGAGAAATGCAAATTAAAATAACATTGAGATTTCATCTGACCCCTGTAAGAACGGCTAGCATTAAGAAATCAACCAATAACAAATGCTGGCAAGGCTGTGGAGACATAGGAACTCTTCTCCACTGCTGGTGGGAATACAGGCTGGTGAAACCACTGTGGAAATCGGTTTGGAGATTCCTCAGCAAAATAGGCCTAGAGGTCCCATTCAACCCAGCTATTCCTCTTCTGGGTATTTTCCCAGAAGATCTGAAAACATCATATCACAGCGATATATGTGCAGCCATGTTTATAGCAGTGCAATTTGTAATAGCTAAATCATGGAAATAACCCAATGTCCATCCACTGAGGACTAGATAAAAAAACTGTGGCATTTTTATATAATGGAATATTACTCAGCTATAAAGAAAGACAGTCTTGAGGCTTTTATAGGTAAATGGTCACAACTAGAGACCATACTCATAAGTGGAATAAATCAGAGGTGCATGTGTAAGCAGCATATTGTATCACCAGTGTAGGAAACTGAAAGTGTGAATATAAATTAGGAGCTATGGTAAACAGTGTAAAACGAAAGGAAACTGGTAGAAAGTAGGGAGCAGCTGGGATGGGGGAGGGAGAAAAGGAAGAAGGGGATAATTATGTATGTATTTATGTATGTTATGTATGTGCAGGATGGCTAACATAGTTGTACTACTGTCTTATTTCACTTTATTGTAAGGAACAGTTAATACTTAGTTGTTTGATCAGTCTTGCATGTCTGTATTTGTTTTCCTGAGTATACACTTCAAAGTTATCAATATGTAATACAACAACCACTGTTAATTCCGTCACCTTGTCTGTAATTCAGTTTTGATTGTACTATTTTCTGGTGCTGCTTTGTAAGTGGCTGTCTGCTTGTTAATGTTTTCATTCTTTTACTTTTTAAAATAAAAAAAGCAAACTTTCAAGCATACAGGGAGACTTTAAAAATTAATATAGTAAAGGCTCATACTTTCCATCTTTGCACAATGATTAACTTTTTGCTATATTTGCTCTCATTATATGTATGTTTGCAAACTAAGTGAGCAGATGCCACAAACATCATAACACTGCACTTTCACCATTTCAGCACATACCTTCTAAGAACAAAGATTTTTTTTTTGTACTGGGAACCAAACTCAGGACCTTGTGCTTGCCAGGCAGGCGCTGCACCGCTGAGCTATATCCCTGGTTAAGATGTTTTCCTACATAACCACGATACCATCATGCTTGGAAGGTCAGTTTTATGTGTCACCTTGGCTCAGCTCCAGCCCCCCTTTATTCAAACACTAATCTGGGGTTTCTGTGAAGGTAAGTTACAGATAAGATTAAACTCAACAGGCAGCTGATGGCATCGTTTGGACCTGAAGTGTCCCTCAGAGACACATGTATGAAGGGCTCGGCCACCAGCTTGTGTTGATAATTGGCGGTACTAGAACACTTAGGAGGTGGCACCAAGTGGAAAGAAGTTAGGTCACTGGAAGTAAATCCTTGAAGAAGGTACTGGGACCCTGATCTCTCTCTCTCTCTCTCTCTCTCTCTCTCTCTCTCTCTTTCTCTCTCTCTCTCTCTCCTTTCCCTCCCTCCCTCCCTCCTGGCAGCAAGGAAATGAACAAACCTCACACTCCCACAATGATCTACTGTGCTGCCCCAAACCCAATGTAGCAGGGCCAAGTGACCATGAACTTCCTTCTTTTAAGATGATTATCTCAGATATTTTGTCATAGTGATGGAAAGATGACCAACACAGTGGATCTTAAGGAAGGTTATTGGCCTTTCGATGGGCCTGATTCAATCAGTTGAAAGGCCTTGAGAACAAAGCTGAGGCTTCCCTGAGAAAGAAATGCCATCCAGAGGCACAACTCAAAAACCCTGCCCAACGGTTCCAGCCTACCCTCGCTGAGAGTTTGCCCTGCAATTTTAGACCAGCCCCCATGGCCAAGCAAGTGAAGTTCTTTGCAGTGTGTCTCTTAATACGTACATCCATCCTACTTGTTTGCCTCTGATTAAAGCCTGGCTGATAGAATATCTAAGAGTGTCGGGAGCAGCTCCCCTGGACATGGTTCACACATGCAGAGCTGAGAGCACAGAGCTAGTGCAGAGCAAGGGCTGCAAGCCCTGAGCCCCCCAGAACAGCGGGCGAGCGACACAAGCTCATTGTTCGGCAGAGTGGTTTCACCTGACATCAAACTGTTCGGTGTATAAATAAACGCGCTGCAGTCACTGAGCAGTTCTCTTTGCCAACATGAGTATAGGCTCCACCTGATCCCAGCCTCTTACATCTTCTCTTCTTTGCTTCACCTTCTTGCAGCCCTTCATAGCCCTCACCCCGGGAGTTCAAGAGTGGTGCTAGCCTCGGCATAAAAGAGTTAACAATCTTCCTTCATTGATAATTGCTGACCTGAGGTATTGGAATAGGTTTCAAGGGTTAAAAGAATCCTTAAACTATATGCAGCACTGGAAATGTTTGTGCCTCTTGCAGATTTCCTGGGGGAAAGCTAGCTCTCACCAAGTCCTCCAAAGGCACATTCCCTCCTAACTGATCAGAAATCACTGCATCAAACACCGCTTCCTAATGGCACAAGCCTGACAGTAGTGACAGGAGGAGGAGGTGGGCTGATCCCCATGAGAGAAATCTGACTATGGTGGGGAACAACTAGTAAGGTATTTTAAATATACTGCAGACCTCTTAAAGACAAAGGGAATCACTGCAAGTCTCATGGTTAGAGGCTCCATGCACAAAGCAATTTAAATGTAGCCAACCTTAAAAACAACCATCCAAGAAAGAAACATAGTAAGGTTTTACATTTAATATTTATCACATGATTTTTAAGTAAAAACTTGATAAGCTTCAAAATGTAAGCATTGGTCCTATTTACGAAAACCCAACTGGCAAGCAGCCACATCCTCTTTCTGTCATGCACTGACTGGAAACCCACTGCCCACCACAAGGCAAATGAGAAAACAGAATCCTCTGGAAACATGCCTTTCTCTGAGCAGGGGCTAAGGGTCCCTCAATAGTTGGCTAAAACCACAAGTTAACCCAAACCAGGCCTCAGCTAATCCCTGTCTGAGCAGGATGCAGCCAGCAGGTGCACATACAGTGCCACGTGAGGCCTGGAGTTGATCACCAAGGCACGAAGGTAACATGAAACAGCACCCAGATGTGCCCAGGTGCAACCTCTTAGCAGCCGCCTGGCCCAGAGAGCTGGCCAGCCTCAAGCCCAGCCTCTACCTTTAGTTTCCTCACTGCCTGAGGTCCCCGTGACAGCAGCTTTCCTCCAGGTACCACAGTTCGTCCATTTTACATAATGTGAGAGTAAAGTACTTCACCTGAGACAAAAGCTTCCAAGGTTGACATATGTTTAAAACAATCTTCATGGTTAGGGTTAGGAAAGAGTTAAGTTTCCTGAATTCTCACATCAAAATTTTAATGGAGTAACCTTAATCCGTTTCTGCCACTAACAATGTGTCTAAGGCTGGATAGCTGGCAAAGAATGGAAATTTATTTATTTCTCACATTTCCAGAGGTCGAAAAGTCCAACATCAAAGTACTAGTAGGTGTGGAGTCAGGTGCGGGCCAGGTCTCTGCTCCTCGGTGCCCCTCACTCTTGCACTGCCAGAGCAACTGGATGCTGTGTCCTCATGGGAGAAGGCAGAGGAGCAGGGAGAGTCCTCTCCAGCCCTTGGCACAAGGTCACTAGTTCCATTCATGAGAGTCACAACCTCATGACTCAGTCACTGACTAAAGGCCTCTCGTCCTATTGCTATGGCCCTGGGGATTACATTTCAACATAAACTTTGGACAAGACACATAGATTCAGACCACAGCAGAGGCTGAGGAGGCAAGTGTGATGACTGCCAAGAATTCAAGTACTTTTCAGGATCAAGATGCCTTAATGTGCCAGGAATGGTGTTTGACACCTAAAATCCCAACTACTTGGGAAACTAAGGCAAGAGGATCCCAAGTTCAAGGGCAACGTGGGCAACTGAGTGAAACCATGTCTCAAAGTAAAAAGGGGCAGGAGAGTAGCGCAGTGGCAGAACGCCCTGGGTTTGATCTGTAGTACCCCCAAAAAATCTTTAGTCCCCTTCTTTCTGCTTGCCACTGAGTAAGCAAAGAGAGTTACAACTCAGCAATAAAAACCAGAAGTTTAAAATGTGCTTAAAAATCAGAGACAAAAAAATACATAGGGAATGGCATAGTGCACAGAAATAAAAGCTACAATATAAAATGAGATGAAATGAACACCAGCTAATGTCTGGTTTGAATGTGCCCTCCCAAGTGTCCTGTGTTGCGGAGCTAATCCCCAGTGCGATAATAGGAAGAGGCGGGCCTCTGGGAGGCGAAATGATCCTAAGGGAAGAGCCTGCACGGGTGGGAACAGCGCCCTTATGTAAGAGGCTCCAGAGCTCGCTCTTGCCCTGTGAGGATGCAGTGAGACCGCGCCACCCACAAATCAGGAAGTGGGTCCTCCCCACACAGGCTGCTGGCACCCTGACATGCACCTTCCCAACTTCCAGAACTTGCTGAGAAGCATTTCTGTTATTTGTAAACTGTCCTAGTCTATTGTATTTTGTAATAGCAGCAGAAATGAATTAAGACAGCTAAGAAAAAAAAAAAGCCAAAATAAAGTAAGAAAGGCAAGTTTTAACGAGGTATGGTGGTGCACACCTGTAATCCCAATACTCAGGAGGCTGAGGCAGGAGGACTGCTGTTAGTTCAAGGCCAGCCTAAACTACATAATGAGACTCTATCTGAGGAAAAAAAAAAAATGAAAGTAAGAAAAGCAAATCTTATCATCTTATCTACAAAGATACAAACAGATAGAATAAGAGGTTCCAAATATTAAAGGACCAGAAACTGTAATTAGAACAAAACTGGGCCTCATATTGCCACATGGTCACAGCATGGAGCTATATGGAGAAGAAACCCATTTTCCTCCAGATGGGTGAGGAAAGAATAGAAACTTCATCGGTGAGTCCTGTGAGGGTGCAAGATGCGGGGGGGGGGGGGGGTCCTGCTGCAGAGCCCAGGCACCACTCTCTAAAGCCCTGTCAGCGAGAGCAAGTCCCCATCGCCTGCCTCCTGCAAGCGCTGCTGGAAAGGCACCCTGCCCCGCCCCACTGCTCAAAGCTGTAGCCTCTCAAAGCCAGCCAGCCTCGGGGTGAGTCTGCCTCCAGCACCTGTGGCAGGTAGGACCTGTTGCTGCCTTTTTTGTTCCCGTGAATCTTCTCCAAAAAAGCAAAACAATAGCTTTTCCATCTGGAATTCTAGTGACTTAAACTCCCTTTGTAGAATATAAACGATGGCACAGACAGAAAAGTATAAGGTATTTAGAGGCTAGAAGTAGAAAGATCTCCACAGACTATTTTAAAGAAAAATAGCACAACAGTGGCGGTTCAAGGTTTAACACTCACAGTCTAGGTCCCGGCCGCTTTGGCCGGCTCCCTACAAACCCTGCCCAAGCCCAGACTTAAGGAAATACAGAGAGAGACTATTGCGGAAGGCTTGAGAATTGTAATTGGTTCTTATCTCAAGATGAACTGACAAGACAAAGCAATTACTTAAAAAGGGAAAAAAAAGATAATGCCTAGTTATGGGGTATGCAAACAGGGTCCACTGCCTGTGCCGCTCCCACTCTACACACGCGGCTGTTAGGAGAGTGATGCCGAGCGTCATGAGGTCACAGAGGATTCAGACGGGACTTTCCGGGCCAATTAGCAATGCCGGCCCCGAGTGTAGGGGCACGGAGGGGGCTGGTGTGCAGGGCATGGCCACCCTGGGCTCGGCGCTGGCCCCCAAGAGAAAGCTGAGCATTCCCGGAACAGTCTGGTTCGGAAAGCTATAAGCCGAACGGCCTGCAGAAGCCCACAGTGGAATGTTGTTGGCAGCAAGTAATAGAAAGATCCCACTGAAGTGGCTTGAATAACGGGGAAGTGCGTCACTTCACCTAGTGAGCCCTCGGGAAGCAAGGTGAGCCAGCGCGCCCTGGGGAAGGGTTAACTCTGCTTCCTTCGCTCTTTGGATTCTTCCTTCCTACAGACAGCCCATCCAGGCACCTTTGCCTCTGCTAATATCTGATTTAAGTGAGACTGTTAAACCAGCGTTTACTGGTATTTCCAGGGCTGGAAATGGACACATTTGGCCTGATGAGACTTCAGAGAATGCCTCTTTCCACGGCTGAAGGTTTTCTGTTCCTTCCTGTAGAAGCGAATGAAGAAGCGTATTGCTGCAGACACAGCCTATTACCGTCCTATGGCCTCAAGGGAAAAATCAGCTGAAGACACTTTCACAGGGGCGAAGACAAGCCAAGGGCATGGAGCAGGGCCGGACCCCTCCCCGGAGCACATGAGGGTCACCACGTCTCTCCAAGTCGCACGGGGATACAGTCAAAATGTAGGCAGCACTGCGCTCCTTTTGGAATCGAAGAGGGAAAGTCTGTTTCCCTTACTTTTCCAGCTCCTGAAAGGCCCTAACATCCTTGGCTCAAGGACCCTTCATCCTTCTGGGAAGCCAGGAATGTCCTTTGTCTGACCATTCTTTCACAGTCACATTTCCTGATCTTTTCTAATAATGACCTACAAAATAAGATTGGGCCCACTCCAAAAGGGGAGCGTCTCCCTAGCCTGACCCCTTAATGGATCGATCACATCTGCAAAGCTTCTTTTGCCAAGTGAAATAAGGTATCACAGGTTTTAGAATTGAACTTGGACAGCTTTAGGAGGGTCCTAATGTGTCTGCCACACCATCACATAGTTCCCTCTGGCCCAGATCCACGTTGTGGTTCTGTATTTTCAAACTGTTGACAGAAGTCAAGGGAAAAGTAGTTTCACCAGAAAAAAAGAAAAAAAACAAATGGAATCAGCAATGGTTTCCATTTGATGGGTAACAGTTTCACCCCAGATTAAATGATCCCCAGCTAGTCAACAGATCGGAAAAGCCTGGGGAAGCCCTGAATCCATTTGCCCAGAGAAGGCTGAGCAAAGCCCAATTGAACCGTGTGGGCTCCACGCAGTCTTCGGAGCGCTCACAGAGGGAAAGGAGAGGTCGCAGGTGAGATTATATTTCTTATAACCCCAAGGACACAATAACTTTTATGTCAAGCTGGAAATGAAATAAAATGCTGGCTTCTGAAAAACTGTCAGATCAAGGAGAGTGTCCTGACTGGACAATGAGAAAATATATAACTCTTGAGTCACCTCCTCTGTCCTTTCAACCCTGGGGATTGACATTCAATAGCTAACCCAGTCATGGAAATTAACTTACCCAGTCAAAAGGAAAGTGCCTGCCTGCGGATCAACAGAGGCTCTGGCTGTAATTAAAAGCTCTTGCTCGCTTAGCTTGGCTACTCAATAGGGAGGGAACGGGTGGGGCAATGCGGGTGGAAACATCAAATAGAAGAAGCAGTAATGAGTTTTGTCAGCTAGATTTTTTAAAAATAGCAAGCAGTGCAGGGCATTGAACACCAGAAATCAGGGCTCAGCAGCCCTGGGTGGCAGCCCTGCTGGGACAGTAACCAGTTGTTAAGACCTTTGTCAAAGGTTTAAGTTTTGGGGGCCATGTTTCTTCATCCTTTTTTTTAAATTCTGAAAACAGCAACATGTGTTTTATGTTTAAAATGCATTAAGGAAAAATCCACAATATTCTTGCCCCATGCAAACACACACAACCCTTTCCTTATGACTCTCCAAGGGTTGAAAGTTCAGTCTCTCCTGTGCCCTTCCCCGTGACTGTGCACCAGCATATATTCCTACACAGGAAGCTTGAATATCTAATTTTTATGAAAACTGAATCATAGTATGTTCAATATTCTACAATTTACTTTTCTCATCCCATGAAACTGACCATGGATATTTTCTAGACTATTTTCTAGACTAGATCTTTACAGATCTTATATATATTACATTAAAATGAATTTATAATTATACCAAATTACATATATATATACCAAAAAAATCCTACTAATAGGCATTCAATCTGTGTTTGAATTTTGCTTTGCCACTAAAAATGTACAAGCATCTTTAATTATGTATTTTTATGTTCTATAGCTTTCATATCTGAAGAATATACTCCTCAGAATAGGATTTGGTGCAAAAATATGCACTTCATTTTAATAGATACTGCTATACAACTTCCCAAAGACAATAAGAACTCAATCTTGCCTGCAGTCTTCAAGGGATGTTTACCCACAGCCCATGGACACTGGATGTTGTTATTTTAACCTTTGCCACTTGAAGTGAGCATGGGATCTCCCGTTACCTAGTTTGCATTTCCAAGCACTAAAACTGTTGTTCATCTCACTCATTAGTAAAGCTTAGTTGGTGGGTCAGAAACTGTATAGACACAATGCTTGTGAGTAAAATGAAGAGTCTAAGCTGCCTCCAGCAAAACTCTGTACCTGTTCCCTAAAATACCAGTTAGCCAGAAACCAATTAGTGCCTCAGTGCAGTTCATGGTTTGGTCACTGTGTGATAACACTTCAGCTACATTTTGAGGCATTTCCAAAAGACTTCTGAAAATGTCTAAATCACAAACGGTGGGTACCAGGACAGAGATGGGAAAGATGAATGCGAAGTTCAGCATGGCCTAATTTGTCCTGGACGTTGCCACAGGGGAGGGTGTCAAAGCTGGAGCACAGGGGTGAGAAGCACTGTGAGGCTGATTAGAGCCCAGGAGAAAGGAGAGATGGACCAAGGAAAACTGAGGAGCATATCCCAGCCGAGAACTGACACTGGCCAAACCGAATCCAGGAGAGACGAGCACCCACAGGTGGCAGACCTCTTTGATTTGTACAGGAAGAAAGATGTCCCTGTCCTCACCCACCCCTTTGCCTCCCCTCCTCACTGAGGCCGCACAGGACCCTAGAAACCCTCTTCTTCCTCAGCCCTCCGCATCTTTGATTCTGTTTCACCTTACCCAGGATTTACCTGAATGAAAACGTTGGGGAAATGGAGAAAAAACTGGAGATTTTCTACACCTAAGTCCATTAGGAATGGCCAGAGAGGGCCGGTAAGGGAGAAATCCATGTTTGGAAATCTGCCAAGAAGAGAAATTATACGCATGATGATAGACACCCCCCCAAAGAAAAATTCTGTTCTTGTCACATAATTAGTATTAAAGTCAGAAATAAATACCCAAAAAAGCCAAACAAACAATAACATCTTGTCCCGACTTAGAATGCTGCACCTCAGCTCCCCCAGCAAAGGTGTACGTTTCCTTTCTGTGGAAATGTGAGCTGGCCAGGCTGCTCTTCACCCTCTCCAGTCCCCACTAACTGCGCCTCCTTTGTCAGGGCATCGCCTGCCCCCTAGCGGTGGCACTGCGTTTGGCGGCCCCAGAAGCACCTCCTTTATCTGAGGGCTGGTCAACATGCTAATTTGATAACAAGTAAGCAGCGCTTCCTTTAAAAACTGACTTTTTTACAATATTGTAATAGGATATAGATGCCATCTTAGAGCATCTTCAAAAAGAGTAAACATTACCCGAGAGGACCAAACCCTGAAGAGTACAGGCATTCCTTTGTACAGCGTACTTTTCCTGGAATAATTTTCTCCCGTTCCAAAGCCTTGGGTTCTGTATTTAAAATCACTTCATCCAAGATAAAGAAGTGTCTGCACATCCACACAGCCCCAGACCACCTTGCTCAAGGCTTTGTGAAGTAGGACAGCCCGGAAGCCAGGGTATGTACACAGGCCTGTGAAGTTTATATGCCCTGCACCTGATGCCACCTCAAGTTCCCAGTGTATTTTAGGGAACACTAGACACGGGGTGGAAAGAAGATGAAAACTGGGGCAAATGTTTTAACTAAGCCACACCTAGACCTACTCCTGAGTCTGCCTCCATGCCCGCCCTGCCCTGATCAGAGCTGACTCAGGGTCTGCGTGGACTGAGGCTCCAAGCAGAGGTTTCTCAGGCCACAGATGAAAGAATCAAGATGGGATGGGTTTCCCATCTTGATTTTACTACACACACACACACACACACACACACACACGGCAAATAAGTACACAAGAAGATGTTCCACATCATTTGTCATTAGGGAATTGCAACACAATAAAATGGTATGAGTCTAACTCCAAGAATAAAGTAAATATAAATAAAAATGAGGGCGTGTTTATGTTTACTGATTAAATAAATCAGGGAGAATAGGAAGTGATTAAATAAACAAATCAGGAAGAATAGACAAATGTCCCATGCAGAAGAATTGCAAATAATTATATACGTGCTCCTGCTAAGAAAACAAAACATATTACTCACATGTGGGCTGCACATAGGTCTTACTTCCCAGAATGCAATGTGGCAGTGGAGAGTGCTGCTGTGCAGACACTGCCCACCAAGTGACCAGATGACCAGTCAGGGTGGTAGTGCATACCCTTGGTATGACAAGGTACACGTGACAGCTTTCCTCTGTGGTCCTCCTCCCCTGAAGCCAAGTCCCAGTCCCCTCATGGGGGAACACACCAGACGAACTCCAGCTGAGGGACAGTCTACAAAATGCCTAAATAGTACTTCTGAAAACTCAGGTCATCAGAGGGAAATCTGAGAAATTGTTGCAACCAAGGACCTACAGAGACATAACAATTGTTTTAATGCAGCATCCTAGATGAGATCCTAGAATAGAAAGTAGGTAACAGATAAAAATTAAGAAAATCTGAACAAAAGATGGACTTCAGTTTAATGACAATATAGTAACATTCTATTCATTGTGGCAAAGGTACCAGACTGATGTGAGATACTAATAAGATTTGGATGGGGGCATATAAGAATTCCCGAGTTTATCTTTGTCACTTTTCTGTAAATCCAAAGCAATTTTATAATGAAAAGTTTTTCTTAAGTATGATGAGTCATTCTTCCTGGTTTGCCCAGGACATACTGAGTTTAGTACTGAAAGTGGCAGCATAGAACCCTCAGTCACGGCAGAGGAGGACAGTGCTCAGCACTTTTACCTTCTATGCCCCTGCAAATTCCCTCGCGGCACTAACAGCACATTACAAACTACTGGACTTTCCCTTTCAGAGGTTTAGGCAACCTGCCGCCTGTTAGCCTAGAGTACTTGCTTCTTTCCACAGATGACCTGAACACAGCAAGGCATGAACAGCAGAGAGTTTACTGCAGTGGAAACTTCTACAATAAGAAGAGACAATTTCTCAGACCTAAGTCATCATGATAGTGCCTCAGCCGCTGTGGGCCCCGCGGCTGCTCTGCAGTGGGCCCCGCGGCTGCTCTGCAGTGGGCCCCAGGGCTGCTCCGCCGTGGGCCCCACGGCTGCTCTGATGTGGGCACCGTGGCTGCACCGCAGTGGGCCCCGCGGCTGCGCCGCAGTGGGCCCCGCGGCTGCGTGGCTGTGGGCCCCGTGGCTGCTCCGATGTGGGGCCCGCGGCTGCGCCACTGTGGGCCCCGATGCTGCTCTGCAGTGGGCCCCGTGGCTGCTCCACTGCTGCTCCGCAGTGGGCCCAGTGGCTGCTCCGATGAGGGCCCCACTCAGGGCACCTCATGGACTGCACCTGCCCCCACCCATAGCACGACGACAGGGTGGAGCCGGGTGGTCCACTGTGAGCATATGTGCTTTCCTACCTCCAACCATGGCAGTTTGTATACACCCATGAATGTTATAGTATAGTCTGAGGCAGCTGTATCTCTTCCCAAGGCAAGCGTCCAAGGATATAGATAAACCCAGGAGTACAGTTATTATCACAGGGAAGATGACTGATTGCATGGTAGGGCAACGGAGATGAGGGAAGAGAAAAATTGAATGATCAAATGGGCCATCATCTGTGTAACTGAGTAACAAAGGTGAAGATAACATTATGTAGGACAACATCCAGAGCTAATTCCCTTCTATGTTCTCTATAATTCTGTATTTCCTCAATCATTTTTGTATTAACAGAAGTGAAGATAACTTTATACTATACAGCATCTAGTGCAAATTCCCTACTATCTTCTCTATAATTTGGTATTTCCTTTAATGTTTTTGTGTTAACTAATGTGAAGATAACTATGTAATACAACATCCAGTGCTAATTCCCTACCATATTCTGTATAACTGTATTTTCTGTATTGTTTATGGCTTTTCTGGTTCATATATCTCCATTCTTTTGTCTTTAAAATAAAATTAAAAAAAAAATGATAGCGCCTCAGCATTGCCCATGATCAGAGTCCTGTGACTCAGCAAATGATGAGTAAATCATGGAAACATGATTCTGACAGCTTTGACAGGTCCCTACACTAAGTACTACATGATTCAGCAGTGAATCACCTGCCTCCACAAAACAAGCCGTGTTTATTGTTTGATACTCTCATGGGAAACTGAGGCCCACTATAACTAGAACTGACTGAGGTAGCTCAGCTGGACAATGTCCCAGGACACTGACCTATAATGCTAACCTACCACGGAGGCACTAAAATGTCAATGGAAACATATGACAGAAAAAAAAATGGAAACATTCCAGAACTCCTCCCAGAGAGGCCACTGTACATAGTTGGAAAGAATACAAATGGCATTCATCTCTACATTCTTATAGACAGAAATAAAGCTACACTTCAGGAGAAAATCATCCCTTCAGTAGTGTGACAGTGACTTGTCTAACTAACGTCTAATTGGACTCATACAGGCCAGCACGTGCACCACTGAGCTATATCCCCGGCCTCTAGACTCATATACAAATGGATTTGGAACTGTCTTTCAAAAGACCATTTGTAGATAAGGAAATCATCTTCAATGTGATAAACTGCCAGTTTAGAAGGGTATGGAGACATCCCCCTTCCTATCTTTCTCTAGGCTGCAAACTCCAGAGGTGTTCCTATGACCTGCATTCTAAAGAAGGCTGTCCAGTCAACCCCGGGCCTTCAGCTGTACTGAGATGAGATGACAACAGCTTTGGCACTATGAGGTCTTTCCCCCGCTGCACAGAGAACTCAATTCCTCTAACAAACCCCAAATAAATTTTAAACACTGATAGACAATTTATCAGCCTGCCTGAGGCATCCACTAGCTTGACCCAATCCAGGCCAGGAGGGCACTGTGTTGAGGGCCAAGGGCCAAGGTTTTAAAGATTCTGGCCTTAAATATTGCCTGAGGTATTTTTAAGTCATATAACTTTGGATAGAAACTTGACCTCTGGGGCCCTAGATTGTTTATCTGTAAGAATAAAATAATTTTACCTCTGTTTCTTTTCAGTTGTACAGTGATCTGACTTACAGTAAAGGCTGCATCCCCTCCATAGCTGGCATTACTCAAGAAGATGGCCTGCACATGCCTGTGACTGTGACAGAATGCCTCCTCACAGCAGCACCCTTCTTAGTACCAACTTTCCCTACCCTCCGAAGGGAAGCAGCCAGAAGGCACCTCCCTTAGTAACCACATCCCAGCCAACACCCTCCCTCTATCTGCACCTGTCCTTAGCTGAGCTCCTCCCAGACAAGATCCATTCTTGACCAATGCTATGGGATACTCGGCTTTGACTTGATCAGGGGCTGGACTCTGCTGATTATTCCCGTTTGAGCAGAGATCCTGACTCTTACCTACAAAGCATTTTTAGGCTTGTTCAAGGGACTCTTGTTTTGAAAAATCATCTTCCTCATCCTCACTCTAGAGTCTGTTCTGAGCGTCAGGCTTCCTACCCAGCTGAACTTCTCAGAAGCCCCGAACCCTCACCTTCTACCCCTTGGCCCCACAGTCTGGCTCCCACCACAGCGGTCCCCTGAAAGAGCTCTCCCAGGTAACCAATGTCTTAGTCACTTTGGGGTGCTATAATAAAATGCTAGTGACTAAGTGTCTTAAACAGCAGGTAGATTTCTCACAGTTCTGGAGACCAGAAGTCCGCGATCAAGACACCTCCTACTCAGTGTCTGGCGAGGGTTCTCGTTCTTGCAGACTGTCGCCCTCTCCGCGTGCGCTCCCGGCAGAGCGAGCTCTGGTGTCTCCTCCTGTTATCATGACACTAACCGCAGCATGGGGCCCCACCGTCCTGACCTCATTACTTCCCAAAGGCCCCATCGCACTGGGAGTTAGAGCTTCAACATACGAACCAGGGGGCGGGGGGTCTTATAAACTTTCAGTCCATAGCACGGCCCTTAGCTTACCTGGCCTCTCAGCTTCTGATACCCTTGCCTAATCCTGTCTCTGGGCTCCCACGACACAGGGCTCTAGACTTCCCCTACTTCTCTGGCCTTGAAATAATGATCTTGCTCATATTCAGGCATAGGCCCTCCTCTCTTCTCTACCGAGGTGCTGTAGGTGACTGCTCCCTCTGTGAGCTTTAATTATATCTACGCCAAAGATCAAATCTCTAACTTCAGGCCCTCTCTGCAGACCCCTACATCTGACTGACTGTGGATATCACCTTTATATACAGAGAATTAGTGAGAAAAAGAAAAAGGCATGTTAGAGCTATTAGAACAAAACACCAGAGACTACAGCTGACATAACAGAATTTATTTCTCATAGTGTGGAAGCTGTAAATCCAAGATCAAGGTATAGCTAGGTTTGTTTCTTCTGAAGCCTCTCACCTTGGCTTGCAGATGGCCACCCCCTTGCCATGTCTTTGGTGGTATTTCTTCTATGTGTATAAACTGCAGATTTCTTTTTGTGCCCAATGTTATTATCTTAGAAAGGCAACAGTCCACTGGATGAGGGCCCAGCCTACCAGCCTCATTTCATCTTAGGCATATCTTTAAAAGCCCTGTCTCCGTACACAGGCACTTTCTGAGATACTGGAAACTAAGGCTTTCACATATGAACGGAGGAAAAGGTATAACTCAGCTCTAACAGGCATCTACTTGCATATCAACCTTAGAGGTGTGTTCACACTTCAGAGATACTTCATCAGTGTGTCCAAAATCACCTCCCCCCTCTCAGATCTCATCCTCCGCCTCTAGGTCCTTCCCAGGGTCTGTACCTGGGAGGTCTGCCACCTCCCAAGGCCGGTCCACCATCGGCCTGTCTCTGAAATCTGCTTGCTTCTCTCCACCCCCCACCCCCACCCACAGCAAATTTGCTGCAGGCCGCCACCCTCCCCCATCTGGACTGTCACAACAGCCTCCTAACTACTTGTCCTTCTCCAACCCGATGCCCCCAGTGTCTACCTCCAACCCATTCTCAATGTGGCAGTCAAAGGAAGCCCTCTCAGATGTGACTCTGAGCATGGTGAATCTGCCTAGACCTTCCCACTGCCCTCAGAACAAAGCTGTACTCCTTAGTGAGGCTTCCAGGGACCTGCTTACCTAGGCTCTGTTACTTCCTCCACCCCAAGTTTCTTTCAGTTCTTTGAAAGCACCGTTGCCATCTGTCTGCCACCGGTGTGTGCGCTCTCATCTCCTCCACACCTCGCCTTTGCCGCCAGCTAACGTGTACTTTCAATTCTGCTTAAACAGCCCCTCCTTCAAAGAGTCTTCTCCATTTTCCCTGCCAAGAAGGTTGAGTGCTTCCCTCATGATGAACTGATGTTTAATTTGGCGTCTCCTCCACTCTAGACCATAAGAACAAGAAATGTGTCTGGGTTTCTCTTTCCCAATGCCTAGCAATGTGTCCCAAATAGAAGACTATAAATGCTGGATAAAAGAATGAGTGAGGCAAGTGCAACGCAGGCATGATCAAAAAGTATGGTGAATATTTCAAACTTTTAAAAACTTTATTACAGTATAAGACATATTGCCATTAATGCCCCCTGAAAACACTTCTTCCTGCAAACACACTTTTTCCATCATTCTTGCCACTTTCTAAAGCAGTTCCAGAAGCTCTCTTTCATGAGTGTCTTTACTTGCACCATCATGGCCGCCTTCATGTCCTCCACACATTCAAAATGTTTACCTTTCATCATCATTTTGACTTTGGGAAGAGCCAGAAACCACAGGGTGGCTGAGGACATACCATAATGTTTTCATAAGCAAGCCTTTCCACAGAACCCAGCAGGAGTGGTCACTGTATTTTTTAATCACACCTTTGAAGGCACCCATGAAGGAGGACTTCCAGAACCGCTTCAGAAAGTGGCAATAAGGATGGGATGACTCTTGAAGTGAGGGGCGGTATTTTGAGGGAGATTAATTCCAATGTGTCTTTTACTGTAATGAATTTCTTAACACAGATTGTACTTTTCAAATACCTCTTACATGGCGAAATGTGAGAGAAGACCTGGGTTTTGGTTGCAACTCTGACACAACCAGCTATGTCACAGTGTCGAGAAGCCAAGATGAAAATAAGATTGGACTAGGAGCTCATCTCTCAAAGTTTCTCTTGATTCTAAAGGACTAACTTCATTTCTGATCCCAGATAAAACATACTCTGCCTGCACATCCAACGAAGAGAACTTTGCCGGCTATTGATTGAGACAGAATGTCAATAGCTTGATGGAAATATAAGAGGCCCAGGAAAGGCCATCAGAAGACATAAGTAATAAAATAGACTGTTTGCTGACACTAAAAGTATTCTAAATCAAAACTATTAAATAAATCATTCTCAAAACAACCCGAATAGAAAAACAACACCAAATGCAATACCTTTAGCCTCTCCTGACACTGTGGTCTTACTTGTTCTTCCATCACTGCCCTCACTTCTCATGCTCAGACCCCCCAACAGAGAGTCAGGGTCGGGTAGGAATAGTTTAGATTAAGAGGACTATGGGTCAAGTCCCTAAACTTCCTCTTGGTTGGTTAGGAAGACTGTTGTTTATTTCCAAAAAGAAAATTATATTTGGTTTTAAGGAATAAAATCTCTTCCCTGACTTGAAGAACCAGGATGGGGGAGAAGCAGATGATAAAATTTAATTAACAGCTAGTTCTTTGTCAGTCATGGGAACTAGGAGGTCCATGTACCATACACCTGAAGAAAACCTGGAAGCCTGCCTGTCTTGCTTACTTTTCTCTCATTGCTGAGACAAAATACCCAACACCCAAAATTAAGGAAGGGAAGGCTTATGTAGCTTACAGTTCATGGAGGTTTCAGTCCATATTTGGCTGGCTCCAAGGCAGAGTGCAACATGGCAGAGGACAGCTGTTCACAGCAAAAGCAACAAGAGCAAAAGGGAGGAGCAGTGGCAAGCAGCCTCTTTTCCTCCCTTACATTGTATGCAAACTACCTGCCCCAGTGCAGGTATAGCACTCACATTCATAATTCCAACATCGGACTATGAATCAATCATAGGCTCATGTACATCCCTTTATGCAAAAGACATTTTAGTCTATCTCTAAGATTGCCAAAGTCCTAACAGTTTCAGCATTGCTCAAGAGTCCAAGTCCTCTGAGATGTAAAGCAAACTCTTAGCTGTGAGACCCTGTACAAATGAAAAGTTAAACACTTCCAACATTCAATGGCACAAAAAATCAGTTTCATTCCAAAATCAGTTGGAAAGTTTTCATTCAAAAATTAGTTTCATTCCAAAAGTTACAAACAGGGGATACAAAGCATTAGGACCAAAGCAAGTCCAAAATCCAACAGGGCTAACATTATGTCCTATTGTTCTAAACCAAGGATCTGAAGCAACTTACGGCACATTGTGAGCTCCAAAGGGCTTGACTGCCTCCACCCCTATGGCACTTCTGGTGGTTACAGCTTCCACGGCCTCCCTCTTAGGCCCACTTTGCTCCCTCCTTGCAGCTGTCCTCAGATGAACCACATTCATGGCTTTTCCAACCTTTGAGGTCTCCACTGCACTTTAAGCTTCTCACTCACAGCTTCACATACTGCCCTGTCAGGCGCACACTGCCTGGCCTCCCAGGCCTTCTGAAATCTAGATGGAAGCCTTCTTAACCTCAGAACTCTTGTATTCTGCATGTGCCTAAAACCAGTGCCATATGGATGATGCCAAGGTCTGCTGCCACCTGGACGATTAGCCAAGCTTTACTTTCTCTTGGCCATAGGGGTCAAGTGCCTGGATCACTGGGCACTCTGAATACAATTCTGAGGAACAAATTCTCTATGCCACCATTCTGGAACCTGGCGTGGCTGCTACCGCCATTCTGGAACATGGTGCTCTGTGGCTTTCTACTCAAGGCAAGGAGAAAGCTTTGCCTTTCTCCTGTCACCTTTGCAGTTTGAGGCTACAAAGGGTGGAGATTTACTTCTTGTGATGCCCTCAGGCCATCTTTTCTACTCTGTTCCTTCTCAGCCTCAGAGATCTCAGCTCTATCTTTGCAATCCACAGCTTTACAGGAGCTTCCTTTCTGGCCAAACTCAGATTTTAAATCATCCTGCTGGGCTCTTTGCTCTTGATTCTCAACATAAATCTGGTGAAAACCCCCAGCAACAGCCATGCCACCACCTCAACATTTGACTACCCTAAAATTTCTTTTGCCAGATTAGTCAGTCCACCGCGCTTAATCTCAGTCTCGGGCAAAGACTCTGGACATGAGCAAAATGCAGACAAACTTTCTGCCAAGCCATAACATACATTGTCTGGAGTCCAAAAACCAGTGCAGTCCTTCTTCCCAGAAGAAACTTCCTGAATCCAGTCTTTATCGGCAGGATTTCTATCAGCCTTCTGGTCTTCTGAGCTCTGACCAGAATCTCCCATACAGAGCAACTAAAACATTCTAGTGCTTTTCTTTCTGGTGACCTCTCCAAACCTTTCCAAACTCTTCTCACAAGCCATTTCCAGAAGTTCTTGAACCATATCATTAGGTACAGTCACAGGAATGACCCCATTTCTCTGGTACCAAACTCTGTCTTGGTTACTTTTCTCTCATTGCTGAGACAAAATATGCAACACCCAAAATCAAGGAAGGAAAGGTTTATGTAGCTTACAGTTCATGAAGGTTTCAGTCCATATTTGCTGGCTCTAAGGCAGAGTGGTACATGGCAGAAGGTAATTGCTGATGGCGGTAGAAAACAGCAAAAGCAACTACAGCAAAAGGGAAGAGCAGTGGCAAGCAGCCTCTTTCCCTCCCTTACACTGTATGCAAACTCCCTGCTCCAGGGCAGGTGTAGCACTCACACCCATAATTCCAACACTGGAATCATAAATTCTAGAAGCCCGCCCCGTGACTGCATGAGACTTTGGGGGACAACCAGACACAAACCGTAACACTGCCTTTCTCCTGCTGTCTTCATTTCTCCTCTTCCCTTTGGTTTAGAAGAAGCAACTCTATTTGTGTGCTCATCCCATGCAATATCAAAGAATAAATAAGACATAGTAGAAGTATTGTTCATAGGTGAAGAAAACTTCAGAGGTCTGTAAGTGCATTCTCCTGGATTAGCTACAACTCTGCAGAAGTTATATGGAAATAAAATGAAGACACTATACAGGAGTTATGTTCGGTATCAGTGCCATGGCATGTATGTCACTTAGTGTGGTAGACACAAAGTGAATAAAACAGGCTTGTCCTTAAGGAAATCAGTCTATAGCAGGAGATATCAACATGGGTTGGTCACAGGAATCATTGGGGAGCTTTATAACAAATCAAAACACTCACATGCTATTGGTGGAAATATAAAATAGTGCAATATGAGAGACACTTTCCATGGTGCCAATTATCAGGGACTCCTGCAGTGAGTCCCCAACCTCCTGTCAAGTGTTAGGGTACACAGCAAAAAGAGAGAGCAAGAGAAAATAGAGATGTGTGCAGAGATCTTGGACAACCAGTTGTTTGTGGGGAACAAAACGACATGAGGCACTGAGAACTTTGGTATTTACTCATTACATCCAAGTCAAGGTCAATGAGTAGAGGGTGGTGAGTGTTTCTGGGAACAGTAATGGTGACTAGGGTGGGCTAGTAAGAGGACAGAGCATTCTTGCAAGGACAACAATGAGAGTGGGACAAAGAGGAAACTGTAGGTGCCTTATCACCTTTAGCAGGTCTTATCTTATCCTGTGAGAGGCACAGCAGTCATTAGCCCCAGAACTTCCAGCTATGACCAGAAAATAGCAAGGAGTTTCTGTATTCCAATCTGGCCCAAAGGGCAGGACAAAGACAAGCTTGGATGTTCCCCTAGACTCAATTTATAATTCGTGGTCCCCAATAGTACAACCACTATGTAAAACAGTATGGTGGTATCTCAAAAATAAGTAAATAAAAATAGAAACAACTATCAATTTTACTTCTGGATATGTACTCAGAAGTAATGAAGAGGGCTGGGGATATAGCTCAGTGGAATAAGCGCTTGCCTAGCAAGCGCAGGGTCCTGAGTTCGATCCCCAGTACTGCAAAAAAAAAAAAAAAAACAGAAGTAATGAAGAGATATTTGTAAACTCGTCTTCCTAGCAGCATTATTCACAACAACCAAAAGAGAGATGAAACCTAAGTGTCCATCCGTGGGTCAACAGATCGCCAGCCTGTTATACTCATCCAGTGGAATGTTATATATTACAAAGGGGATTATCACACATTCCACAGTATGGGGATAGCATGCTAAGTGAAATTAGCCAATAACAGAAGACCAATATTACATGATTTATCTTATATGAGATATATAAAGTAGCCAATTTCACAGATCCAGAAAGGAGCATAGTGGTTACCAGGAACAAGGGGGAATGGAAAGTTATTCTTTCAGGGTACAGAGTTTGAGTCTGTAAGATGAATAATTGTGGAGATGGAGAGTGGCCATGGTGGCAGAACAGTCAGTGTTCTTAAGGCCACTGAGCCGGATATGCACTTAAAAATGGTTAAGATGGTAAAGTCTATATTGTGTATTTTTTACCACGATTTATAAATAAAAAGTTTAAAAAAGAAAAGCACTGATACCTAGGTTCTAATCCCAGATATTCTTGTTTAAATGGTCAGATATACACTGTTTCCATGCCTGCACATGGAGAGTTTTAAAACCTTCAGGAGATTCTAATGCATCACCTAATTTAAGAACTACACCAGAGACTGTAAAAACCACTCACCCACAGAGAAACAACTGAATCTGGACTGTGAAAACCTGGGTTCTTCATCCTTTAATACTGGGTGAGTGCTTAAAACTTGCTGAATCTCAGGTCACTTCTTTATGTACAAATGTATATGATGTGCCATGGTGATGTAAACATTCATTAAGTTAGTCTATAAGAAAGGATTTTAACTTCAGTAATCACAAGGCATAAGCCGGGTGTGGTGGCACACGCCTGTAATCCTAGCACTTGGGAGGCTGAGGCAGGAGGATTGTTGTGAGTTCGAGACCAGCCTGGGCTACAAAGTGAGCTGAAGGCCAGCCTGAACTGCATAGTGAGACCCTGTCTCAAAAAAAAAAAAACACAAGGGATAATTATGTGAAAGAAAATAACAGTATAAACAGAGATCAATTCTTCTTCTCTTTGCCATCTAGATACCCTTATAAGAGCCTCCAAGGTAAAGTTAGTCCTTCCTTCCTCCCCACAGAAATCTCCCAGAATTCAGTTAGCATCTTGACTGTTGCATCCCTCCATATCAAAGTGATCTGTGGGGACAACTGCCACCCCACAGGTCTTGGCTCTAAAAGGGCAAGCCTAGGACTTAACCATGCCTCATGCACAGAGTGTGTTCAATAACCATCTGCTAAATATGGTCACGTTTAATAACACATAAATCTGATGTATTCAGCATATTTCAAAAAATATGTTCCTGTTACCAGCATTTTCACTACTCGAAAGACAAGCTTATTTCCATAAATATT
Source organism: Dinomys branickii (assembly GCA_004027595.1). Lineage (NCBI taxonomy): Eukaryota > Metazoa > Chordata > Mammalia > Rodentia > Dinomyidae > Dinomys > Dinomys branickii. Next base: position 64,458 of record PVLD010006591.1, on the reverse strand, counting down.
ATGCAAATTCATGGAACAAAAATGATGATCCCCTCCTGGAAAAAAGGGGATGCTGCACCACATATACAAGATCATAGTCCAGACAAAGGTCCCACAGTTCTAATACCCAAACCATTCACCCATCCTCTCTTATTTCGGGCTGACACTAGTGTCCTTCTAACAGACCTGAGAAGTTGGCCAATATGAGACGAAAATCATGGCACACTCACTGCATTGTAAATGTAAAGTTATTTTTCCTTGAGTTAAGAGACACCGTGTTAAAGCCATGATCTGGGGCAATTTTCCCAGGACACAAGATCATCCAGTGTTGAGTTGCAAGGAGGGAGGAACCAAAGCCACTGGTGTGTCCCCTTACTTAGTTGCTCCTCCTTTAATCAGTGCATTGATTCACTATAAATAGCCAGAAATAGGTGGACTTGTGTAATTTCATTTGGCTTTCATAGGGAAAATGTATCTGGGCAGAGATGAAAGGAAATAAATTACCAAGCTTTGAGCACCTGCTATTATCTATCTCATTTCATCAGATAGCGTATGTCCCCCCACAAATAACAGAAACATTGACTTAAAGTGACTTAGCAAATAGGATTTATTTTTCTCACATATTAGAAAAAGGTATGTAGGTAGGAGCCACTAGCACTGAATCTCAACTTCCTTGCCCTTTCTTTCATGTCCATTGTTTCTTGGTCACAAGATTGGACTTCTAGCTTCAGACATCACAGGTATATTCAAGACAGGGATAGAGGGAGGATATTTCCCTCTTCCTTTCTTTTTATTAAGCAAGTGCCTTAGCAGAAAAGAACCCCCACTGCCTTCTGCCTACATCTAACTTACAGTGGGTTCTCTAGAGCTCACATGACCTACTGACAGATTGTTTTCAGTGAAACTTGTAGGAGAATAAATGAAACAATGTAGGGCAGGGGCAAGAAGCTAGAAAAAAGATCCTGATCCAACTGAAACCTTACCTCAGCCTGATCCCACCACAGGCCCAGTCTATGCTAAGGGAAGGGGTCCTGCTTTCAGTGCCCCACCAGAGGCAGTCATGGCTGGAGGTTATGGAATAAGAAACCCTACCCATGGACTTTTCAAACTCTGATACAGTAAAATCCTCTATCTTGCAGTTTGAATGGATCTTTGTAACATTATGCATTAAATATTTGCAGTTTTGGCTCAAACTAAACCAAGTTAAGCTGGTCTTCCAAATGGCAGTATACTTCATTATACAGTATTCAAAACCTACATTCATTAATATAACCACCAATATCATTTCTGAAGGTCTTTAAGTATTGGGAAACTATCAAGGCCATGGTAGTGGCAGTTACTGAAAACTTCTGACTTTTGCTTGTAAGCATTTTATGATTGGTAACAAATATTGGCAGCTGGTTGCCTTGAAGCAACAGTCACTTCAGTGGAGAAAATATTCACCAAATGCAAATGTCTGAATAAACTTCGTTTGCCAACCATTATTTCGTATAAAATGGTGTTGTGGAGGGAAAGATCAAGTTCAGCTCAAGGCCTGAACATGTCCTTGTCTCTGAACAATCGCTGTACTTCAGGCTGTTTCTGAAGTGCACTCAGCTGTGGGTACAATAAAGTAAGTGTGTTCATCAAAGATATCCTTCAATGAAACTGTTTTGCTTTTTCCTGACTGTGCGTCAGTAAAGAACACCATGAGCATGCATCCAAACTGATGTTTCTGCCTCGCTTCATACCGAGGCCCAAGAACGCTCTCTGATTCTTGTTTTTGCACCATCAGTGTAAATGTTAGCACAGTGAAAAAGGCAAGTAGCATCTTAGTATTGTGATGAAAATTCTTGTGCTCTAGTTCATCCCTGAAAGCGTATTTGGGGCTTCCAGTGGCCTGGGGACTAAGCTTTAAGAACCTTTCCCTCCAGGTGAACTTGAGCTTCCTGTCAACTGACTTCCAAACTGGAAGGAGAGGCTGAACAGTGCATATCCAGCTCTCTTTCTTAATCTCAAAAATCAGAGTTCTTTCTTCCCCCCATTTAGAAGAGTAGATTCAGGTTCCTTCCAGTACTAAAGATCTAGTACGTATATTCGTATGTACAAAACTTTGGTTATAGCATTTAAACTATTCCATTTACCTACTAGGTAACAAGCTGCTTAAGTTGTTTAGATAAAAAGAAACTTATTCCCTGGACCAAGAAGGGACATCTGATCCAGTCTTACACATTCAAATGCTTTTTTCTAGGAGTCCAACATAGGTCTGGTTGAATCCAGTCCTCTAAACAGTAGATACCTGCCAGAGAGCCCTTTAACCAACCGTCTAGGGAAGTGGACCCTTCTGGAACAAAGGGAAAGTGATCCCTCCTTGACAGTGTGCCTCCATTTTCTAGAACCCAGTGTCACAGTTTGATTTTTATTTTTGTCTGCCCATGGCAGGCAGTTAAGTTGGAACCGTCATTCAAAGCACACTTCCTCTCAAGCTGAAAAACCAGATCTCATTTCCTGGAATCCAAACCCTGAGCTGAGTGGCTTTCAGTCTGAAAATGAATGATCATCCTAAAAGCAGCTTCAAAGAGACTATCTGGTAGTTTTTGCCACCTGATCTCTAGTTCTGTCCAAGTCCACATTCATCCACTTTTATTGAGTTATCCCAGACCCTCCAAATAAAATCCTCTTCGCTGAAATCAGCCAAAGTCTATATTGCTTACACCAAATGAATCTAATTGATATTTCCTCCAAGCCAATTTGCATGCTCTACTCTGGAAAGCATCAACTGCCTATAATTTCCCAAATGACAATTTTCTAGGCTTGAAAATCTAAGATCCACCAGGTACCCATTATATTTCTTAGAGACCCAAGATCAGGGACTTGAGCATTTTTCATGGCAGCTGTATTCGTTTCCATGCTGCATACTGGCAAACCACAATATGAAGCCCTTCCACAGTCATTTCCTGGAGACATCATGATACTTCCAAGCCACAAGACTTAATCTTTTTAAATTATTGTTTGATAAAGGAAACACTGCTGGATTTGGGGATTTTAGCACAGAGCACACTGAGAAAGCAAGAATTTATGCATTGATCCCATGGAAGACTAAGCCCAGATGAACCCAGTAGTTTAAGTATCAGGGAAAGTACTGCTCAGAGAAGCTTGACGTCCTGTTGAACTCCTGCTGAGCTCACTATTCTCCTGACAGTACTGGCCAGTCTCCGTGTGCGCTGATGTCTCTGCCAGCTTTCCAGTCAGCACGGTCAAGCTTCTTGTCCTCAAACACAGTTTGATACAGTAGGATTGCAAACACACCAGCTGGCTGTCAAGCTCAAGTAAATGTCCTGTATGCAGGGGTCCCAAACTCAGACAGAAAATAGTAGACTGACAGGACAGTGGCAAACTGAAGAGCACTTGCCTCATTTCAAGGGATGATGCTGACCCTCCATTCCAGAGAATTGAAGACTGCCAAGAAAAATGGCGCTGGAGATTTGATTTGAACTGTGGGCGATCAATTTATTATAATTATTGGCCCAAAGGGTATCTAGAAAGAAAACCCACAAGAACTGTATTTTAACACCAGCTGTACCTGTACACCTTGTCAAATATGTTCTTTTAATATTCACAGTACTCTTACTGGGTGAAAATATTCTCATTGTTCACTTTTAAGGAAAAAAGTCAAACACCTTAAATACCTATCCCCTGTCACACAGTCAACATGTAGTTTTGCTGGCCTTTGTTCCCAGCAATGATTAAAGCCCTTATTTTTTTCATAATAACTCAGTGGTGTAGATGTCTACATTGTAAAGGTAGATGTTTTGTTTGGCCCTCAAAGCTTTATAAAAAGCTTGAATTCATTACAAACGTTTAATAATCACGAATTCAAAACCTGGATCTCACTTTAGAGGAAGGCAAAATATTGGGTTCGCTGGCAATTCCGGAAAAGCTGGAAAACCTAGCAATCTTGGACGAACAGTTCCCCTGGGCACTGTCCTCGGGGCTGGAGGATGGCTTTCCCCCTCTGCTGGGGCCAGGCTTCCCCGTCACATCCTACTGACTTATCTCAGCTCGCTTCATTTGCTGACTTTTTCACCTGGCCCCGCAGACATTCTAGTTTGTCCCACACGCCCTTTGGTCCAGCTTGTTTTTCCACCCCAGATAAAGGGATGCTGTTACATTCTCTTTTAGCTTCCCTGGGCAGGAAGTCTAGGAACTACTGGCAAATGAAGCACAGAGAATTTGCCTGTAAATGAGGCAATGTTTAGGATTTGAATACTACTTTAATCAAGGTATTTGAAATCAGTATGTTTTTCCTTTCGCTTTCTGAACATAAAAAGAACATACCATCTTTATTCAAATTTTACTCTTGCAAATAACCATTTTCAGAGAGGTCTCACTGGAGAAGGCACAGAAGTACATTGGTAAGACACACAACTGCTTTGAACCTGAAGCCAATGCACAGACCTGCCACAGCAGATGCCACGGACTATTCTGTCTCATTAGCTGCAAATCTAAAAACTAAAACAAGTCATCTTAAATAATATCTAAAGTCCCAGGCTGGGGATTAGCTCAAGCAATTGCCAGGCAAGCCTAAGGTCATGAGTTCAATTCCTGGTACCAAAAAAAAAGAAAAAAAATCTAATATCCAAAATTGAGTCTAAAGTACCAAAAATCATTTTGATCTCTACAAGGACTTATAACCAAAAAGAGAAAACATACACATGAGCATACACACACTCATGACTACTTTTGCCTCACTTCCCCCAAATTCTTTCTTTCACGCTATTTCCCCTAAAGTAGGCATGTATTCAGTTGGCATTATATTATTTCATAAGTATGGATATAGTAACTCTCAAAAGTATACAGTAAATTTTGGAAAGAACTTAAAGGATCATTTAAAACAGGCCTTTAACAAATGAAAAAATAGAAACCCAGAGAATTTAAATGATTTGTCCAAAATCACAAAGATAGCTGGCAAATGGAACATCTGACCTCCATTCCACGATCTTTGTAGTCTAATGTGCATCTATTTATTACACATTCTCTCAAGCACTTTCTAAAAATGGTGTGGCTTGGTTATGACGTCTGTAATTTACTTTTAAATACTTGGGTTCTGACGGTGTGATGTAAGTTATGTGTTTGTTAGTTTTAATCTACACTCTAGGGATAGTTGGTTGCCTTAATCAAGAATTCACAACTAACATTTAATCAAAATGCCACACATCAGAGAGGACTCACAAGCCTTTAGCTACCTTCAATCAACACCAGGAGCACTGCCAATTAGAAATAAATGTTATTAATAAACTTTCATTGATAAAGTTAATGACTGGCTAATTAACATAATAAATACTATAAACCAGCAGCCATTGGCAGAGGATCGCCATACTGCTCAGTGTGAAATGATTTAGAGATGGTCCTCCCCTTTTCACCAGGCTGAAATTTTCACTGTGTTCATAAGGGTGGCACCCAGGACCAAATCCAGTTCTGATTTTAGAGGATTCTGGCTGGCAGTTACTATAGGAATAACTAAATCCTACCTCTAGCTAGGGTATCAGACTCAGATGAATTCTTTATACAAGGTACGGTGAAAACCCCCACAAAAAAAGAAGGCTGGAACTTCCTAAGATTTACAGGTCAGGTTTTATAAACTGTTCTTGAAACTACTAAGTAATGCATGCTTATTTAATAAATGTTTATATGTGTATAGAATCTGGATGAAGATTTGCTTTGAATATAACCTAGTTATAGTGAGGTGGTCAGGAGATATTAACAATTACATACTTGCAAAACTGGTGGCTTCTGACATTTATCAAAAAGATTCTAACAGTAGTGAATGACTGTTATGAGTTGAATTGCACCCTCCATCTGTATGTCAAAATCCTAACACCTAAGTACTTCAGAATACGACACTATGTGGAAATAAGATCTTTGCAGAGGTAATCAAGTTAAAATAAAGCCATTGAGGTGGGCTATAACCCAGTACAACTGGGACACTTTGTCAGGTGTAACAGGAAATTTAGAGACAGACACACCCAAAGAATCACATATAAGAGAGTGCAGGAAATCTGTCCACACACTAAGGACCAAAGAATCCAGCTGAGGGCCTGGATCCCTAGATAATGTCTGGCATGAGTCCAGCTGAAGACCTAGAGCTCGTAACAATTTCTCCCATGAGTCCAATTGGAGGCCCAGAGCCCATAACGGTATCTCATGCAGGCCTGTTTCACACATCTGTGTTGGAAGGCCCAAAGGTCAGTGGAGGAATCTAGAAAGTCTGGGCCAGTGGGATGAAGGATCTGTGCAGGCTGAGGGATCTACACTGGAGCGAGGAAGTGACACTCAAAGCAAGAACCAGAGCTCCCCCAAAAGTACCACAGCCATGCTCAGCAACAGTGAGGTCCCAAGCTCCTCCAAAGATGAAGACAGCTAGTTCTCATCAGGAAAGCCAATGCAGCAAGCTTCTCCAGGAGACGGACAGTGCACCATCTTCCCCTCCGGAGCCAGGAAGCAATGCTCACAGTGAGAACCAGGGCTCCCCCAAGGTGAACTGAAGCTATTTTCAGTGCCAAGAAGGTCTCGAGTTCCTTGGAGGATGAAAACAGCCAAGTTCATCAGGAAAGCCAGCATGACGAGCTCCTCCAAAGGAACCAACAGCTCCTTACAGCTTCTACCAGCTCCCAACAGCCTTTCTCAGTTCCCAACAGCCTCACTTCTTCTCTAGTTCTGTCTCTTATGCTGCTGGCAACAATCCGCAGGTGGGCCTGCCACTCCTAGCGCCGTGCTTATCCAACTCTGCTGGGTGTTAGAAGTTGCCCACCAGTTGTCAGTCCACCACAGAATGAACCCAGGGCCACTGAGCTATATCAGCTTAGCCTTTATGTTGCCCAGCTGGCCTTGACTTTGTGATCCTTTTAGCTCAGCCTCCTGAGTAGCTAGAAGTACAGACATATGCCATTACACCCATCTCTCGACTACTGTTTAAGACAGCAGCATGTGGTATTTTTATAGCATCCCTACCAAACTAACACAATGACCAAATGTGTTTAGGCCTATTTTTAAAAGTCTTTGGACTGATACACTCATTTTATAAGGGGCATAAAGAGCTGATGACCGTAATTTCCCAAATACCTGCATTGTTGTACCCCTATTTAAAAATCTATTCAGTGGACACCATGACAGAAAGATGAGGCTCCAGCACAATCTGAGACCACCATCAATACTCTTCAAACAAATCTAGGGTCCAAATGTATCCATTGGGCCATTGCAACAGAATATACCAAAAGGAGCCATGGAGGTCCCCATAGGAGGATGGTACAAAGTACTTGTAAGATTCAAGCTTGGAATAATGTTGGGGAAAGGAAAAAGCAAACAAGGTTTTGCTCTTAATTAGATGCTATCACCAAATGGGTGATTGTATTATTGGAAATTTTAATTCCCAACTAAAAGGCAGAAGGAACAAAGTGAAGCTAAAGCTATAACTGGTTTAAAAAAGCAACAGCCATTCACAAAAGCCCTGAAAAGGCAATGATTTATGGTTTGGATGGTGTTTTTTATATGTGTGCTCAGATGTAATTATAGTCATTTGTTTGTATCTTGCTCCAGGATTATCAAAAGGCACTCTAGCATGACACTGGTATTCTTTGAAGATGTTGTTCAATACAATAGCAAGATTTGGGCAGTGAGTACCCAGCTAGCCTCAAGCATGCCCTGATTTTTCCTCCCTCACCAGTGAGCAAGCTTATCAGCACTGTCAGTAGGGCAACTAACCTTCATTGAATATTATACCTCCAAGTGTGATGCAAGAAACATCCCACCTCACCTCTGCAGTACTCATGCCAAAACAGAAAGACCTGAACCTGAACCAGATAAGGTCCCAGAACCAGCACTGTCCAACAGAAATACAAGCTACAGGTATTATTTGCAACTTTCCTACAGTCACATCAAAAAAGCAAAACTAAAAGTAAAATTAAAATTTTCAATATATTTTAATATATCCCAAATGTAGTTGACTGTGTGATCAGTATTACAAAGTAATAAAATATTTTTCAGCCCTTTTTCATATGTCTTTGGAATCTGGTGTATATTTTATACTCACTGCACATCTTGATTCAGATCAATCACCTTTAAAATGCTGTCAGCACACGTGACTGAAGGCTGCCTACAGACAGCACAATTCTAGACCCGACTCCCAGTTTACGAAGGGAATGAGAAGTAGCACAATACCTGGCTCCATCAAAGGACACAATTTGCCTAATCTTGAATTTATGAAATTCTACATAATTGGCTCACTTTCTTAAATAAATGCAAAGAATAAAAAGGTGTATAAATTTTTATAGATTAAAAGATTCCTAAGGTACATGTTAACCAAATGTAATCAGTGCTCACTGCTCAAATCTTTTTTCTTTTTTTCAGTTTAGGCTGTGCTTGAACTTGCAATCCTCCCGCCTCAGTCTCCCAGACTGCTCGGATAATATACATGTGCCATCACACCTTGATTTGAAAAAACAAACTACAGATAGTCCTGAGGTCAGTTGGGCAAATAAATATCATATTAATAAATTATTTAGATGCTATTAATAAATTGTTGCTTTTGTCAGCTATATTATTATGGTTATATTGAAGCAAAATGTCCTCATTTGTTAAAGATATAGGCTGAAATATTTAAATGTAAAACAATATCACATCTGAAGCTTTTTAAATTCTAGCAAAAAGTAGGAAGGAGCTAGATAAAAGAAAAATGGCAGCATTTTTTAGGACTGATAGGTGCTTACTGCTTTCTCTAGGACTGTGCTTGTTTAAATATTTCCATAATAAAAAGCTTAACTATAAGAGTGACAAAGGCAAAAGTAATCTATGTTTATTATCTTAATTTGGTGAAGTTTCATTGGTGTATACATATGTCAAAAAGTATCTATATATTTTAGGTGAGTAGTTTATTATGTTAATTAAACCTCAATAAAGTCATTTAATAAAACAATCTATTATGGGACCATATATACTTGAGGACCCAGAATGAAAAAAAATGTTCACAGATAAAGGGAACAACTTTCCATTGCAAATGCAAGAACCTCAATTCTTTCTAGCCTAAGAAATAAAACTGGTAAATAATTCTTGTCAGATCAAGCATCTAATTTTATCCTGCTCGTAAGCCAATAAACTAACTTGTTACTATTTTATGGATAGTAGAAGATGCAAATTTTCTGGATCAAGGACTTTATTTCTCACGGTGCAACAAGCCTACTCAAGAGCGAGCGGAGCACAGTGGGATATGACTTGGAGCGGTACCTAAGAGGACATAAGACCCCAGGGAGCTCGGAGTCTCAGCAGGCCTCTCCTTTGGGTGTAGGTCCCCCTTCTTTAGGGCAGTTTCTGCTTTTCTTTCTTTGTTACATCCCTACTTGTGCTTCAGGACCCCTTTCTGGCTATCTTCTTTATACTTGCTCAAGAAGTGTTAAATTTCACCCTTACTCTCTTTTCCCAACTTTATGATGGATTTGTTACAGAGTATTAGATTTCAAAGGACGATGGCAGGACATCTGAGTGGCTGAGAGCACAGCCACAGGCACCAAGACACCCAGCATCCAGGCCATTGTTCTGCCCTTTACCAGCTATGGGACCTCCAAGGTCTTTATTTTGCTCGTCTATAAAATGGTAATAGCACATGCGCCCCAGGGTTCTTGTAGGCAGCAAATGCAATGCGCTAAGAAGGGTGTCTGATGCACAGCACCCCCTGTGTAGGAACTGGCCATCACTAAGGAATGTGCTCCTCTGACTGCTAACTCCGCAAAAGTCATGGTTTTGATTTTACCCCTGACCTCACAAGGTGACACTGCTCACTGAAATGAACCTCAGTACTCACTCAGCTGGCCAGTGTGCACAACTGGATGCACCGCTCTCCTCTCAGCTCTGTCCCAGGTCTGACTTTCCACAGGACACAGGAAGCCTTCCTTTGGGCTCCAGCTCTCTAGCCTACTTCCCTCATGCCAGGTTTCCAAATTCTACCCACACTCCACCTTTAAGTTACTCTAACGTACCACTTTCAGCAAGTCATCTCCCGGATTCAAAGAGCTGGCTGAAACTTCAGGCCTCTTCCATGACAGTGTAAGGCCTGCCCCTTCCACCTGTCTAGCCTTTCTTTTATGTATCACTCCGTTTTAGCACCAACCCCACAGCTAAATATGTAAATAACCCCAAAAGTCAAGGACAACACTTTTTTTAATAATACAAGATCCACATGAATAAATTCTCGTCATATAAGAGGAAAACGGGGAAAAAAACCTACAGGCAGAAAAGAACAAGAAAAAACCCTCCAGAATATAGAAAACGAAAAGTAAAAACTCCATATCCATTCACGCTCCCCTCCCTGAAGGCAATCACTGTCCTAGGCTCACTTATCTCCCAGACTTCTCCGTGCCCTTTTAAGCATACAAACAGCATTTTTTTGTTTTTACATAATTGGGATCTCTTTAAGTTTGTTGGCTTCAGCTTGTCATTTCCGTGTAACAATTGGTCTTAAAGACCTTTCCCAAATTGCAGAAGATTTTTAAGGATGTCTTTACATAGTTCATTTTCCTGTTGATGGATATTGAAGCTATTCTCAAATTAAACAAAATTTTATCTTTAATCTTTAAAATCTTTAATTTTATCTTTAATCCTCCACCACATTAAAGTACCATTCTAAAAATACGAATTTTAATCAAAATAAATGAATTCTGATGTTGGTATTCATGTTTTTGTTTTGTAACCTAATATACAATAACCACAAAAATTGTATTCTTAATTTTTATATATTTAAATAGCATTATAACAAAAGTCATCTAAGAGAAAGAAATCAGAGGGTCTATATTTTCCATTTTTTTAACATAAAAGCTCTGTAACTTTGACAGGTATACTAGTGTATTGTGTAAAAAATTATCCTCAGGCTTATTTCAGTCATTATTTCAGTTTCAGGGCATCAGGCTCAGTTTAGTCTTCAGGTTCCAGGCCTCACAGCTGCAATCGTCACAAGGCTCAGCTGGAGAATCCACTTCGGAAACTCACTGTCGGCAGACCTGGGATCCTCACTGGCTGCTGGCCAGACAGCAGTTGCTTGTTATGTGGGCGTTCATAGGGCAACTCCCAACATGGTAGCTGCCTTCCCCCACAAGGAAGGTTCAGCGAGTAATACACACTTAATGCTCATCGAGCCCCAAAATTCACGCCCAGTATTTAAACTTTACTTCTAATGTGGTAGTATTCAGGTGTAGATTCCTTGGGAGGTAACTGGGATTAGACAAGGTCATCAGCACAGAGACTTCATCAACAGGATGCATGACTTTATAAGAATCCCAAGAAAGCATCTCACTATATGAGGACAAAACAAAAAGACTGCCATTGAGGAACCAGACACTAACTAGACGTTGAGTATGTGGCACTTTGATCTTGAATTTCCCAGTCTTCCACAACTGTGCAAAATAAATGTTGTTTATGTCACCCAATTTATGGTATTCTAGCAGCTTATGCTGAATATGACAGTGAAAAAGAGGCACAGCAGGAGAGAAATCATAGCCTTTTTGTAAACTAATCTCATGGGACATTCTATCACTTCAACCAGAGTCTGTTCATGTAAAGCAAGCTGAGCCTTCACTAAAGGAAGGAATTACACAGGCGCAACTGGGAACTTGGCCTCTCTGCACTTAAGTTTTATCATCTGTAAACATCTACTCCCGAAAAGACAGCGTGAGGATTGAAAGAATTAAAACATGTAAAGTACTTAGAACGGGACCCTAGCAAAAGGTGAGCACTAGGCAAACATCAGCTAAGTACGGATACAGAAATAATGCAGTAATATACATACAGTAATATGCAGTAATAATGCGGTAATATACTCTGTGCAGTACTGAGTCCACAGTGCTGGTTCAAGAATGAATTACACGACTCATAAATATTCAAAAGAAATCTGAAGGTGGAAATTACCTCAGAAACAGAAGTACTTTATAAAGCTAGCGTGATTACCAGGGGGCCTTACAAACACCTTCAAATTTCCCTTAAGCTTTCCCCTTAGAAATTTCCGAGCACCAGTACATACCTGAGTCATTTTTTTAAAAAGCCAGTCACATTTTGCTCTGCAAATGGAAACCATTCACCTAATTGCAGAAGTTGCTCAATCTGCAAAACCACACAATTTGTAAATTACAGAAAGAAAGGCAAAAGCTTGTCTGACTAGCTAGAACATTTCTTATTGTGCTCAGCAGTTTAGGTGAGATTAGGCCCTTGCCTGTAAGTTGTTTTGTTTAAAAAAAAAAAAAAAACATATTTTAAGGAGAGAAAAACTACTCAGTACACCCGAAGTTGTAAAGGTTAGCATAGAACAGGAGGTGTTATGGGGAGACGGGCTTGACGCCTGCAATCTGCAAGCAGATGTGGCAAATGAGTGGTGAATCTGGAGATCGTGAAAGATGGACACCCCCCCCTCCGCAGGCCAAAAAGTCACCCACTAACTACAGAGCCAGCAACACTCCCCAGGGCAAATAAAGCTTGGAACAACTTAATTCAGCACACTCTGTGAGTGCCCACTAAATGCAGGCTCTCAGCTGGCTGCCCTCTGGGTAGAGAGGCCTCAGCTGACAATGCCCACCGAGCAAAAGCCTCTTTCTCTGATTCAGACACCCGAAAGAGGAAGCAAAAAGGAGAACTGGAAAGACCAGCTTGTCGGTCTGAAAAGGCCACTGTCAGCAACTGCCCAGAGCTTTTTTCTTTTTTAATTGTCCTGGTTTACTTAATCAGGAGTGTAATGGCATCAGTGATGAGGCAAGAAGAAATTTCTCTATACCAAGATGGCATATGCCAAGGTAACAGCAGATAAGTTAGCTGTATTTTTAGAAAACAAAATTCTTTAGGCAGAGAATCGCTTTTCCTGTACTTTGTACTTTCCCTCCCCCCAAACCCAATTGCTTCCTGGATGGCCAGGGCCTGTCTAGCTGAGACCCGGAAAGCTCATGTGGGCAAGGGTGAGGACCCCACCTCCCCAGTGAGAACTAGCAAGCCCTGGGAATGGGGCGTACCTGCGTGGAGAGAACAGAGGTGAAGGAAAGAAAACACACTCCAGTCATGAATTCCAATCACTTGGGTTTTAAACTGAGAGGCGAACATATTTTCTCCAATGAAAGTGAAACTAAATGTACTTTTTTTGAGATTGCTATTATGATCTTTTGCAATAAATACAGTAAAAATAGAGTCTGATTTACTTTTTCCTCCCAAGGACAGCTAAAAATTTATGCTAAGTTTACCCACAAAATGTACTGCTTCATTACAGGCTGTGCACCTGACTGTTGAGTGGGATCATCTTAGAGCTTTGCTCAGTCTGAAAGCAGAAGTCAGGCAAAAGTCAGAGGGTGTCAGCCTAGCAGTTAGTATCTATCCGGGAAGATGGTTACAAAGTACTCAAAACCATCTGTGCCCACAGTAAGCAATCAATAATTAGTACTTACTGTTACTTTATCTTCTCCCCAGCTATCCAAAAATTCAAGTTCGGCCATGTTACAGAGCTTTTAAAACATCTACAACAGTTCCCTCCCATGTCGCTGTGGTAAATACCTTATTCAGCCACGTGTTGCCTCCTTGGCAACCCCACACCCCCACACTCCCATTACCCCCCAGGTCCCTGTATTTCCTCGGTGCACCCTCTCATTGGCCGCTGCTACATCACGTTCCCGCCCCCTCTTCCCAGTGCACGGGAAATCCTCTCCCCTGAGGGTTGCTGGCTTTGCTCCCTTAACAGACTGTGAACTGAATGAGAAATTTTCAGAGCCTAAACGACAGCTGGCACATAACACGCAAATAACCAGGAAACATTTACTAGATGACTGACATCTATACCTACTGGTATTCTTTTAAAGCTTTAAATCAAATTCCACCAAATCCATGTATGACGTCTCTATAGCTTTTAAGGATTGACCTTTATTGGGGGGGGGCCTCTAACGGAATGTCTCTTAGATGGGATTCACTGATATTCACTAATATTAACAGTAAGCACTTATTTAAAAAACAAGTAGCAATTAGCATAGTTCTAAGAGCAAGGTTCTAAGAAATAGGCATATATCAAACTCATTTAATCGTCAAGACCTTATGTGAGCCTCGGGAAAATGAGGCCGAGAGAAGCTAAAGCGTTTCCAAAGTCACGCGGAGGGCAGGTGGAGGGCATCATCGCTTTTCAGACGGCCTTAACGGTTGTTTCTTATCCACTCCCCCCCCCCCCGTAGCTTCTTCCGCAAGTCCAAAATCAAGTAAAGTTGTCACCCAAGCCATTTAACTGGGAGCACCGTCCACGCATTGGCCTGTGGTGGCCTCCCCAGAGCCTGCGTGCGGCTTGCCCTGCACCTCGCCGCAAGCCCTGGACTCGGGCTTGGTCCCTCGGCCAGGACGGCGGTTTGTACTGCAGGGCCTCCTCGGTCTTGCTCGACCTCAACCCAGCCCTCTAGTCTGACTCTCCTAGGTGATCCCACGCTCTCCTTTCCAACTCTGTCCACCAACTCCCTAGTTGCCCTTTCTTCAAGTCACCGGCGTTCAGCTCACAGAAGCTTGACCAGGCCCACCGTGGCGGTAGGAGTTTGCCTGCTCCGCTGAGCGGTGCCAACTCACACCCCTCGGCCCGGCTCGGCCCTGTTCCCGCTGCCGACACGCCAGGCCCCGCTCTGCTCGCGTACCGAGCTCCTCGTCCTCAGCTCGCGCCCCAGTCTCAGGGCCCAGCTGCCGCGTCGCGCACGCTCCCCGCGCACTGGTGACTCAGCCGCGGAAAGCGACCTCTGGGCTTTCCGACCTGCCGGGGCGCTCGCGTCCCTCCCCGCCCACCGTCCACGCCCGCGCTCCGCTCCAGGTCGCCCTTCTGGCTGGAGCCCAGGGTTCCGCGGCGAGGCTCCCGGGGTGTGGCCCGAGGACTTCGCGACGCCTTCCCGAGGGCCCTCCCCACCCCGGAAAAGGTGACCCCGCGCGGCGCGTGGCGTGCGACGGCGGCGTGCAGGGCGCGCGCACGGGCGCGGCAGGGCGGTGAAGCGAGCGGGAGGCGGCGCGCTGGGCCCCCTCGCTGCCAGTCGGAGCCGGGCGGAGCCCGCGCCCGGGCGTAGGGCGCCGCCGCCTGTCCCCGCGCGCTGGGCGGCGGCACACGTATCCAGGCGTCACGTCCGCGCGCGCGCCCCCGGCTTGCGTCAGCGGCCGCTCACACGTTGTGGGCCGGGGCTCTGCGCACTGCTCGGGTCGCGGCTGGGACGACGCCAGAGGAGGCGCGCGCGAGGCTCAGAACGCAGGCGCCGCCGGGAGGGTCGCGCGGCCCGGCCGCCCGCACACCTGCCTCGCGCCTAACGTCTGGGCGCAGGCCCAGGACTGGGCGCCGTGGCGTTGCCCCGGAGCCCGGCGTCCGCGGGGCGCGCACCGCGCTGACCTGGGCGGCCCCGCGGCAGGCAGGGGCCCGTGGGTCCATGGTTGGTTCGGAGCGCGATGAGCCGCCCGTCCTCCACCGGCCCCAGCGCTAACAAGCCCTGCAGCAAGCAGCCGCCGCCGCCGCCGCCGCAGACCCAGCACACTCCGTCCCCGGCTGCGCCCCCCGCCGCCGCCACCATCTCGGCGTCGGGCCCCGGCTCGTCCGCCGTGCCCGCCGCGGCAGCGGTGATCTCGGGCCCTGCGGGCGGCGGCGGCGGGGCTGGCCCGGTGTCCCCGCAGCCCCACGAGCTGACCTCGCTCTTCGAGTGTCCGGTCTGCTTTGACTATGTCCTGCCTCCCATCCTGCAGTGCCAGGCCGGGCACCTGGTGTGTAACCAATGCCGCCAGAAGCTGAGCTGCTGCCCGACGTGCAGGGGCGCCCTGACGCCCAGCATCAGGAACCTGGCTATGGAGAAGGTGGCCTCGGCAGTGCTGTTCCCCTGTAAGGTAAGCCCAGGGACGACTCTCGAACTGTGCTGCCCGGCACCCTTCCGGAACTCCGGTGCCCTCCAGCCCACTCGCAGGCCCTAAGAGGCAGATGGCATCTGTCGTTTCAGAAAGAAATTACACTCTGCCCGGCTGCTTTGGGAGTAGCTCTGGGCTGACATTTGTCTCAACACTGATCCAAGAAACACAGACCCTCGCTGGCTGGGCGTTTGAACACATCGCCGCTCTCCCAGCCCACGTCCTCTGCAGACGTGTACTCGGGTGTGTTCGCTAGGGCTGGGCCCCGCAAGTAAACTTTGACTGGGGAGCGGGCTGTGGGGATCGAGGAGGGAGGAAGTGGGTGAGTTCATCGCACCCTTTACCAGTTCTCGGCTTAGCAGGATTGGTGCTGGCTTCCTCCTGGACCCTCAACCAACCACGTGCACACCCCTGACACGCGGGGGAGCTCTCTGGAGTGTAGGTGAGGGAAAGGCGCCCGCAGTCTGTTTTCCTCCAGCAGTGAAAAAGCCCTGT
This sequence comes from Dinomys branickii, assembly GCA_004027595.1. Classification (NCBI taxonomy): domain Eukaryota; kingdom Metazoa; phylum Chordata; class Mammalia; order Rodentia; family Dinomyidae; genus Dinomys; species Dinomys branickii. The sequence goes on along the minus strand of PVLD010006591.1, from coordinate 48,093 downwards.
AGACCACGCCTTTTCCTCTCGTAGGCTTCGAGGCACTGGGATGGACTGCGGAGTAGTGGCTGCGTTTTTGTACTAAGTGCAATGAGCACAAAAATCAGTCAGGAATTTTACCGGGCACACAGGAGCTATTGTTACAGTCTTTAATACCCATCACTTCAGACTTTATTTTATTTAAAAAGTTAGCAATGCACTTGCAAAAAATACAACCACAAAGGCAAAGGAAGTGACAGACCAGTGTCTTTTCCCACCCCGCCCCCCGCTACCATTTTTAGGTTTAGTATGCATCTCTGTAAACTTCTTAAACCATATATATGTACACCCTCGCAGCTAAATACAGAATCATGATGTCATGGTGTGTCTGAAGGTTTTTCTGTACCCACACACAACGACATAATTTTTTTTCCAAAAACTGGGTCCTGCATCTTGTCTTCTAAATTCATACTATCGCATCTTTTTTTTTTTTAAGTCTGAAACCTAGCTCAACCACATTGTATTTTAAATGGCTACGTAGTACTGCATTGGGTGTTCATATTATAACATTTGTTTACCTACATCACAAACTTTCGATAGCCTCAGAAACAGCTGCATCGATGTACAGTACTTATCTGTAATGTGTGATAAACTAGAGTTGTACTGTAGAGTTCATTTTCTCATCTTCGAAGTGGAAATATTGTCATTAATACTTCTCGATTTTTTAAAATAGAAGTAGCTGTTCTGTTTCTTGGGCCATTTAGCCTGTCTTGCATTTTACCATGGTGCTGCTTGTTTTATAGGGCAAGAGCTCATTTTTAAATTAAAAATAATTCACAGGAGACTTCAGACTTGAGACTCAGGTCAGTAAAATGAGTGATTCAGTTTGGTTCTCTGCCCTGCCACAAATCAAGTTGAAAATAGCATATTCAAATAAGGGTTTAAATCAGTGTTTGAACCATGGGGCTTGAGGTAACCGTAATAAATTACTTCGCTTTGAATCCTTCCTTTTGTAACGCTTACAAATTCACTTAGCTCAGGCATTATTTCTTATAAAATTTGGTTATAATATGTCCATAGTTCATGAAGGAGGTGGCAGCCTATTGGTCAGAGAAGAGTTGATGATAGTTGACACGGCGTGGGTATTTGATGTTTGAGAGATACTGGGGAGCTGGAAGGGTACCTTGGAGGCTCTCTGAAGAGCCATCTTCTCCCTTCACTTTCCAATAAACCTTCAGTGGCTGGTAGAGCACAGCTTACAAGTGAGCATTTGATATCAGTCAGTATTCCTTTATTTTTAAAACAATATAAAAAAAATATATCATAAGAGGGAAGGAAACAGAACAGGCTGTATGGAATATGGAGTTTCACTTCCGGGATCTAGAATTCTGTTTCCTGATGATGCATGTGTTCTCTGCTAAGATGTAAACAGGCTCATGAAGTCATTCTGTAAAGATTCTCTTGGGAATCCAGTGCTAAGCTTTACTGTGTATGTCATTGATTTTCCAACTCTTTGTAAGAAAGCAGTTGGCCAAAGCTATCACCTTGCCAGCTGAAACTGAAAAGGGTCACCCATTCTTCTGCAGGCCGGGAGCTGCGCTTAGAATGGTGACCGCTACCGTGTGAGACTTACAAAGCTGTTGTGTGCCTACCACTCCCTTGGTTGACCAGTAGTCCAGACTGCTAATAGGGCAACTCAGCTGGTCACTATGCATAAATCAAATTTGGATATATGCATAGACCCAGTGACCAACCAAGACACATTAATTGAAGAGGATGAGAAATGAAAAGGAATAAGGCCCATAGCAGGCGGGAAAACAAGGCAGGTCTATGTACCTAATTCTTACTTACAGTTTGAGGTTCATGGACATCTTAGGAACTACCTTTTCGCTGTCCCCATTTGTTTTTTAAATCTCTTGTGGGATGGTTTAGTCAAGGAAATTAGTGTTAGGTAAAGTACTAAAGCTCACATCCCAGGAGCTGCTGGGCTCAGATCATGTTTCCCAAGACTACTTGTAAAGGCCTTGATTTCCACACATGTAAATGAAGAATCAGTCTTCTAAGGACTTGTACCTTCTAGCATTCTATAAAAGAAAGGAGGCTATCTGGAATTTGTGCCAACTATTTTGCATGGAGTAGCATTTATTTATTTATTTATTTATTTATTTATTTATTTATAATGGAGTAGCATTTATTAATTCGCCTTTTTTTCAGGTGAGGAAAGTGCTAAGTGTTCACTGACTGGTCAGCTCACACATTCCATAAGTGGGCCAGTCTGTGAACCTGCTTCACAACACAGCATGCTTGGTACTACCCTGTATTACATAGGAATTTTGAAAGTGTATTTATACTCTAGGATTCTATGTCATAACTCAAGGTTGATGGCAGTAAAAGAACCATCTGTTTGGATGACTCTATCAGATGAGCTTCTGATTGGACTAATCCAATATAAACCAGGTCTGGTCATGTTTCAGTTGGCCAAACATTGGAAGTGTTGCCAAATAGTTGCCTTATGTAGGTGTGGGGCCGCTTAAAGGCTGGAGTGTCACCACACCTTTGAGGGTACCGCGGATCGCATCGGCACATTGTTCTCTTCCACTTGTGATATTTATAGTCCATTCGATAGCTAAGAACTTTGATATCTTGTTCACAAATCTTAAACCCATCACCTCAGTGTTTGTGTAGGGGTGTGGTTGACCAATTTGTGTCAGTAAATCAATGTGTTTCACCATTCAGCAATGTATTTTGATAGCAGCTAAGTATTTCTCTCTACACTGTAGGGAAAGGTACCACACCAGCCCACTCACATTAAGACACAGTTTCTTTCCACTTTTTCTTTGTCCTCTGTTTTTAAAAAAAGGTTTCTAGTAGTATATTTCCAAATATTAGGGCATTTTACTATTTTTAAATTGTGTGTGTGTGTGTGAGCACACACGTTACTGGGGATTGAACCCTTTGTACTATCTGTTTTTTATTCTTATTTTGATTCGGAGTCTTGCTGAGTCACTCAGTTCCCTAGGTTGGGCAAGTCTTGGGGTCCTCTTGCCTCAGGCCCCCAGAGTGCTGGGATTAGATATGCACTACCACACCTGGTTTACCCGCTGAATTTGAAAGTCTCAGCCAGAGAAGTCTTCGCCATGATTAAATTGTGACAGTTTTGTTTAAAAAAAAATCACATAACCTAATTGAAAGTTCAAAAGGCCCTCGATGTGACCTCATCTAGACAGATTCTAAGTACCAGCAGGAACCAGGTAACAATACAAGGGAGAGAAGTGTCTGACACATGGCCTCGGGGCTGCGAGGCCTCCAGAAGAAGTGGAGACAGCCGGGAGCCAAGCGCACCCAGACGCTGGCGCAAAAACAGAACGCATGAAAACCGGAGAGCAACCCCCACTCGGTGCTGATGGAAGTGAGGATGTGGATACAGCGATACTAGACCTTAAAAGTTTGTTTCATTTGCTAGAAATCTGGACTTTTATGTTAAATATCCCAACTTTTTCTACCATTGGCCAAATTCAAATGTACTGATAGTGCTCACAGGCCAAATTCCAACTGCCTGAGTACACCCTCTGCCTTGGCTGTCTTGTAGAAAGCATTCATCAAGCCTGGAAGTTCTCACATAACCACTGTCATCCATTAACTTTGGAACTCTGATAGATCCAACAGAGATTCTGTGGCTTGTTTTCTTTTCAACTTTATTTTGCCAAGAGAGTACTCATCTTAGCCGTCTGGGGATCTTAACTGTTGTCCTAGTGACAACAGGTGTTTGACTTCATTCAAGTCAGTTTATTTTTTGCATCTGTTGCATCCTTAAGGGACGACGGTCTTGGCCTAAATGATAATGCCAGGGTTCTTTCAGGAATCCAGTAAGTGATTCAGGGAGAAAAAGCACTAGACACGAGGCAGAAGAACTAGGTTCTCCCAAGTCCTGGCTTTGTATGACTTGAGTGCAGCTATGACTTCCCTGAGCTGTTTTGTTCATCCACTTGAAAGAACAAGGATCAAATCCAGCACAAGTGCTGAGGTGAGACCAGAAGTGCTGTAGAGGGCTCCTGCCTCACCATTTCGCATGAGGACGGTGGCAGTGGGGTGCCGGCGAGCTGATGGCTGGCCACATAGAAGTCTGAGGGGGTGAGCCGACGAGCAGAAACAGCCTCTAAGAGCTCTTCTTGCATTCAACAGTTCTTCCAGGATATAGTTGCTTGCTTTGGAAATTGTCCTCACCACTGCCTGATATTAACCAGGTTAGCCCTCGACTGAGCTGTCAAGAGCTACAGTTCCCATTGATTAGCACCAAAGCTCAAGATGTTAAAGAACAATGTTGACAATACAGCCTTTGAGTGTAAAGTTCAGAGTAAAACTCCCTAAAATATTATATAGCTGTCCTGAAGTTTAGTGCTGATTCTGCATGGGATTGGCCAAAGATTTTTCACAGGTCACCATGACCTAGAGCTAGAATAGAGTACTATTAAATCTGATCAGAACAGCCAGAGTGGAGGTTTATTAAAAAGTGCAGCAGTTCTGATCTCTACAGTACCAGCCTGAGATTAGATTCTATTCTCCCAGCCAGGATGGTGGTGCACGCCTGTGATCTCAGCACTTGGGAAGCTGAGGGAGGAGGATTGTGTGAGTTTAAGGTTAGGCCTGGCTACATAACTGAGTTCAATGGCAGCCTGAACTATATAGTGAGACCCTGTCTCAAAAACCCAAAGGAAAGAAAGAGATGAGAGCCTCCATTCTGTATGACAGCCTTTAAAAACCCTCTATAGATAGTTCTATACACATAAGAGTATAGGAAGAGGGGTTGGGAGTTTAGCTCAGTGGCACAGCACCTGCCTGGCAAGTGTGAGGTCCTGAGTTCAATTCCCAGTGCCAAAAAAAAAAATGACAAGACCCTGGTGCAAAATATCTTAAGGGCCAGACTTGTGCTTCTGACAAAACTTGCAAAAAATAGCATATCTTGCTCAAACCCTCACTCCTCAAGGAGACGTACAGCACAGGCACTTGCTAAGCCCGATGCCAGCATTCAGAAGCACGGTATACTGTTGGTGAGTTGTACGGGACATGATCATACCTGCAGCTTTAGGACACGGCTCTCTGGGTATGTAGAAAAGGAAAATAAGAATGTTTTCCTGATGCAAAATGTCTTTCTACTTAGAGTGTGCTTTCCAAAGCTTGTAAGAGGTACTGAAAAATTTCTAGCAGCATTTCATTAACTTTGTCTCAGATGTCTCTTTCTCTTAGTTTCTTAGAAATTAAGAAACTGTCATCTTCCTCATTTTCATTTTGGTACAAATTTTGTGTAATGATTCTTTTTTAGACTACATGACATGTGTAATGAAAGGTTGCCCCCTTCTATGCACTTTTCTAAGCGGTGTGACTCAGCAAAGGTAGTATCTTTGGTCCCGCTCTCCGGCCTCCCTCTCCCTCTGGTAGTTTTGAGGGCAGGATCTGGCCCACATCCCCACTTCACCCCTACTGTGACTAGCAGGCCATCTCTCCACACCTCAGTGGCTCATCAGTAAAATGAAGTGGTGGCAGGATTGTTGTAAGGTTGAAACGCGGTAACAGCTCATGCAGAGTGCCCAGCACAGCCCGGCACTAAGTGCATGTGCACAGTTAGCAGCTGACTGAAAGTGAATGATCAAAGTGTGAGGTCAGGTCCAGCATAAACTTGAAAAAGAAAAAAAAATCTTCCTGTTTGCTCCCACAGATTCTCCTACTAGGCTTCTCTTCTCTATTGCTAAGCTTATAGGGTTTCATAGAGCTGAGAAAGTTGGCCCTGGAATTGGACTGGCAGTGATGATACCTTTTTTTTCCTTTTTCAAATGCTTTTAAAAAGAGGAATCCTGGTTTGATTAGGCAGCATTTAAAATGTACATGTAATATTCTGTGTACCTTATTTTATACACTGTAGTTACATGCTTTTTTAAATTACTGTTTTTAAATGAAGAACATATAGAAAGTGGTGTAAATTTATATCTTGTAAGTCTACTTACCTAGAAATAATCACTCATAATTTTGCATGTATCCTTGCAGAGTTACCTGTAAATCAATGAGGTCCTCCCCCAAAATGCAGGTAAAATGAGGAATCCCATTTAACATGCTGTTTCATAACCTATTTTTTCTGATCTTATAGATCATGAGTGCTTTTCTACAGTACTGTTATGGTTGATACATTGTGTCAACTTGGGGAGTCTGAGGTTTGGCTGAGTGATTCAGCAGGAAGCCAGGGTGCTTATTTTGTACGCATCCTGAGCCTGTGGAAGAGGAGGGCATGGAGACTGTGTGTGAGGTACAGACCCCCTGGGTGGGGGTAGCCTGTTTACAATGTAAGGGAAGGAAGGAGGCTGCTTGCTGCCATTCCTCCCTTTTTGCTAGTTGTTTTTGCTGTGCTCTGCTGCCATGAATTTGTGCCCTCTGCCATGTGCCATTCTGCCTCCGAGCCAGCCAAGTGTGGACTGAAACCTCCACAAACCGTAAGCTAAATAAAGCTTTACTTCCTTCATTTTGGGCATTGGGTATTTTATCTCAGCAACCAGAAAAAAGTAACCAAGACAAGTACATTGTTAAATATTCTTTAAGGCCATGTTTGTTGGAATCCAGCTTTGAACCCAGGGCCTTTGCTTTTGAGCTACATCTCTGCTTTTTGTTTTATATTTTACTCTGAGACACAGTCTTACTAAGTTACTAAGTTGCCTAGGTTAGGTTTGAACCTGTGATTCTCCTGCCTCATCCTCCCACAGTACTGGGATTATAGGCATCCACCACCCCATACCCAATTTATGGCCACTTTTAATGGCTACTAATTTTGCAATTCAGAAACAGCTCCAGAATTATTTAATCAGTATCGTTTGTGGTCATTTAAGTTGTTTTATCTTTTTACTGTGTTTTTCTTTTCTTTTTACGTATTGCTATAGCTGACTCTTTGTGCATAAAAAGTAATCATTTCCTAAAGATAAGATCCTAGAATTTGGGTGTTGAGCCAAAGGGTATATGTAAGCTTCCCGTAGTAAAGCCAAATTGCGTTATACCCTAGAAGCATTTGCCACTGAGAGCTCATTTCTTCCTGGCATGGCACCACTGAGTGGGGTCCTCTTGGTTTTCCTTATTGTGCTGTGTGATGTAACCCAGACCAGTGTCCTGCTGATCTTGTACAGCTTTTAGTCACACCAAATCTCTCCTGGGAATCTCCTGTAACACCAGGTGAAGCTCTTCCCACAGCGCATCTGCCTGGCTGGCCACTGCTCTCACTGGCCTTGTCCTTCTGAAACTTCAAGTTTCAAGGTGAGAGAACAGCAGAGCCCTTCTGACGTGGAGGAGCGAGGAGTCTGGGGCCTTCACTGCAGTGGTGTCAGCTGTGTGTGAAGAATGAGTAGCCCTTTGCCCAGGAAGGAAAGGAGGAAGATCAAGCTGGGCTCCTGTGGAAATGCCAACAGTTGTTGGTAGAGAATGTTGCTTTCCTTGCTACAGGCGTGTGACCTCATGTCATTCTCCTAACTCCTTTGTGAAGGAGGTAGGATGTGGTTAGCGTGTTCCCTGCAGTGTTTGCCCAAGGTCATACAGATTTTAAATCTAACAGAAACTCCACCCTGGGCCACGTAATTATGCAGTGTTTTTCTACTACAACTTCTTCCTGTTTCTGCTGCCTGTTCCGCCCTACTGAGGAGCAGCAGTCCCCCTTCCCATTCTAGACTCAAGTAATGTCTTTTGGGGCAGTGACTGGTCTCAGAGGGACCCTCTTAGTGGGGACCCTAGGTAAAATATAGAGCACTCAGTTCATTGGTATTTCTTTTTTTTTTTTTTCTTTTTTTGAGAGAAGGTCTCACTATGCAGTTCAGGCTGCCCTTGAGCTCACTTTGTAGCCCAGGCTGGTCTTGAACTCACAATCCTCCTGCCTCGGCCTCCCCAGTGCTGGGATTACAGGTGTCCACCACCATGACAGCCTAATTTGTATTTCAAGTAAATAACAAATAGGGTATAACTACAGTATATTTGAAATACAGCCCAGAAGATACTGGGCATCTTATGTTTTTATTGGGCAATCTGATAACTCTACCACTTAAATCTGCTGAATTTGATTATTGTAGTAAAGAAATAAAGAGAGAAGTAGCAGTGTTTGAGGACCATCAGGGCAGTGAGAACCTGAGGACGTAATTGAAAAGAGGGCAGGGCACTGGTAACGTGGCAGAAAGCCTGTGACCCTGCTCTGCCCTGTAAGTGTTTTTATTTGCATGAACATCAAAAAAGACCTCACAAGACTGGTTCTCCAAGACCACATGTTGCCTGCTGACTGGCTATGGACAGATGAGAAACATACATGCTCAAAAGTCAACTTTTGTTTAAAGTTGCTAAGTTTAAAAATAAACTTCTGCCGGGGCCCAGAGAGTCTTTCTAAGGCCACAACCCCCTCCCATAGCATTGTGTTCTCAGGTTTCTTTAGTAATAATTACTCCAAAGTCTTCCACCAGCACACACCGCTGTAAGAAAGCTCTCTGCACTGTGCAGTCTGTTGACTTTCTCTTAGGTAAAGGGTGAATTTTGAGCCCAAGATTGTAATTAGATTCCCTTCCCCAGAAGAAAGTGGCAAAGTTATTAGTATCTTCTTCTTGCCACCGTTTGGTGACACTGACAGTTCTGATGCTGAGTCATATTGCCATATTATTATCAGCAAAACCATTATTGCACAACCAGTTGATAATTATCTCCCTGACCTGCCTCACAGTGGAGGTGATGAATTTGCCATTTGAGTTCAGTAAAAATATGTTACAGTTTATGGCACCAGTGTATAGCTTCCTCTTCCTACTTAGAGCAAGGAAGCTAAACAGATGCATGTTGAGTATAATTCAGTCCTAAGAAAAGATTTAACTTCTGTCACCCAAGTGAGCATGAGTAACTTGAGTCCACAACTCTTCGACTGCAAATCATCATCAAGAGGTTAATCGTAGACAGTTTTATGGACCCTTTTAGATGTGACCTGGTGGGTTCAAGGTCACACAGGAAGACAGGGGTACTTGAGTTCTAGTCATAGCTGCTATACCAGTGGTTGTAAACACATTTTAAGAGGCCATGTCAAGGACAGTAGCACTGTAGTTTCTGGCAGGTATAAGATTTCACAAGAGCTATAAACACCACAATCCAGTAGTTTTTATAAATAAAGTGTGTGAAAAACCTTTATCAAAAATAACAAAGCTATAGTACCTAAAGTCTAAAATAAAAATAAACACTTTTATTGCACTAGTAAGGTCTATTGAAACAGTTTTAATGCTAAGTTTTATAGTAATACAACTAACTAAAGGGAAATTTACGTGATGGGAGACATTCATTTTAGTATCTGCAGGTAAAGACTGATATTCATGTATCATCAGATACTGGGTGGACAATCAGCAGGCCATAAATCAGTCAAAATGTAAACAAAATTAATGGAACAAAAAATAAACTGAAAAATAACCAGGTACATTCAGTGGCATTTGGGAGCAGGTGAACTGTTGTTGTTAGCAGTACTAGAGGTGGAACCTAGGGCCTTCTCACTGCACTGTATCTTTAGCTTTTTTCTTAAAAAGATATTTTTTAATTTAAAAATAGGACCTCACTGAAGTACTGAATTGTCCAGGCTGGGCTTGAATTTGAGATCCTCCCAGCTCAACCTCCCAGAGTGCTGGGGTGACAGGTGTGCCCCATCACTCCCAGCTCAGGTAAACATTTTTATTCAGAGAGGAACTAGCATGAATCTCTAGAAGTTCTTTAAAAAGTGGTAAACTTTAATGGCTGGTGAACATGTTACATTTTACTGTGCTGTGGGTCTGTGCTAGGTTTCCTGCGCTAACATTTGAGTAAGTCTAAAACATGTTGAGAAGATGCGTTTTTACCGTTCATGTTTGCAGTCCGTGGTGATTGCAGGCACTGTGGGGAGCTGTCGGTGTAAGAACACATCGTAATTCTTTTCTAGAAACATCCCTGTCTCCTCCCTTTCTTTACCCTCTCCACCTCTTGGTCCTCTGCCCTTTTGTAAAAGTGAGAACATAGAGATTTTCACTAGTAGTTTCCTGCGGATCTGCTGATCATCCATAGCAAATTAGACTTGGAGAAATTCATTCTTCCAATTGAACTCACACATGCTTCCATCTGGGTCCACCTCCCTAGTATAGTACTAAAAAGAAAACGTTTAAGGACAGGGAGAGTGGATAAATTTCACTCCCAGAGCTCCTCTGTCAAATGGGATCTGGAACTGAATGGGTGTTTGCCTTGGACTGTGGGTGTGGTGGGTGATAGAACTGCAGTGGCCAGAAACTGCAGGCCAGGGCCACAGACTCGTCAGCTGCCTGCAAGCTCTGCAAGGCCCTGAGGCCAGGTGGAATGCTTCCTTCACTACTATTTGCATTTACTTGTAGATATGTTATTAATTAAAAGTATATGTCCTTTTAAGAAACACATACTATCATTCAATTCCTCACCTTGTAAAGTATCAATACACTTAGTCCCTGGATTCTTGATTACATTTTATTTTGATACGATTTTAGACTTACCGAGAGTTGCAATAATAGTACAGAAACTTCCCAGATATCCATTATCCAGATTCTCCAATTATTTTCTTTTTGCTCCATTTCTTTTATCATTTGTGTGCCTTCTACTCATACGTACATTTTTAAACTATTTGAATGTAAATTGTAAGCATCCGTGCCCCCTTCTCCTAAATCCCCCACTGTGTTTCTTCAAACAAGGACATTGCTCTTATAATTATAGGGTATCAAAATCAGGAAATTGGACACACAGTAGATACTACTATCTCACCCACAGTCAAACTTCAGCTGTTGCTCTGCCAGTGCCCTTTGCAGGGACCTTGGTTTTACTGTCCAGGGTCATTCACTGCAGTTAGTCTTCGTGTGCATTTTGTGGTCATTACAGCCTCTTCAGGTTGCAGGGAAAGGGCTGCTTGTTTTTACTTAGTCTGAGATAGTAATTTCTTCAGATTTAATTCAAAAGTTAATGCGCATCAACAACAAAATGTTGGTTGTGCTTTGTTTATATCATTTGAGAGAAATTCCCATTTGAGGTACTGGCAGCTACTTTGCTAATAAATTGCAGCTGCTTCCTAAGAGGCGAGCAGGTTGAGGCCGGATGCTGATCCCACAGTGCCCCAGAGGCACGGCTTCTGCCTTGGAGCTCTCAGCTCCTCCATGGTAGTAGATTGTTGATTACTGGAATTCAGTCGTTCTTCAGTTGTATGGAATCATATTGAATGAAATAGAATAATAAGTGACTTGTTCTAAATCTGTCAGACCACCCATGCATTCCAGCTAAGAAAGGTTAGTTTGCGTATGTACTCATTTCAAAACAAATGTAATGGGGCTGTTTATGAGGTAAACAACAGGTGCCTAGTGTTTGACTATGTTCTGATGTATCTCATTGTGTGTATTTGTATATGAAAGGATTTCTATGCTGGAAAGGAAAAAACCTGCCTCAATTCCAATTTAAACTGGACTAGGAAAAGAATGGGAACTATTTATCGCTTTCTACAAAGACGGACAAATGCGGCACTGTGTTACATATTGCCTGTCAGTGGCAGAACATGTTTGCACAAGACCTTCGAGCCACTGCAACCTGAAAAGTTTCTGAGACAAGTCAGAAATGTGATTTCTCCCACATTCTTTTCAACTTCGAGTCGTCCCCCTCTCCCCCACCCTGCTGGTTTGGTATGTGTGTATTTCTTTGGAGAGTTTTACTTTAAAACCAGTTCTCCCCCAGAGAAAATGAGCGCATCATTCCCCCAGAGAAAAATCTCATTTATGGGACTCGATGTGTCCCAGGAAACTCAGCCTGCACTCTGTGAACCCACCCAGGGACTTTCTCTTGGTCACAGAAGGGCATGGCTCGGAAGCAGTCCCTAAGGAAAGCCCTCCCAGCTCAGCTGCAGAAACTCTTGGACTCCTTCACGTGTGTGGAGCTAGTCCTAGTCAGAGTGTACAAGGTGAAGTCTCGGGACTTTCCTGCCAGATGTCAGAGAAAGATGGGGTCCTGCTGTGAGATGCTGCTGCGCTTCTCCTTGGGGACTGATTCCTCCAGAGCTACCCTTCTTCTTGCAGACTTAACAGCCTACTTCCAAAACAGGGAATCTGTGTATTCTACATTTGGCCTGTGCTGGGTGAGGGGCTGGGAGTGAATTCAGATATAAATTATTTCAGTTCTTTTATCGCATGGTGTTAATTGTGTGGTGCTTGTGCTTGTGTGCAAGGCAGGAGCCCTGGACTGGAGCAATGACCGGCTAGATCTTGCTTGGGCCCCTCCTACCGCCACAAAGGTGGTTGTCCAGAAGCCCAGCTTCTGTCATTTATGAGAATCAGATCAATCATTCTCATTGAAATCAGTGGTTCCCAGGTGGATGGTTTTGGCTGGTAGGGCACATCTGGCGGTGCCCAGAGACATTTCGAGTTGCCACAACTGAGGACAGGGGGCAGTTGCTGATAGCACCTGATGAACAGAGGCATCACAAGGGAGGGAGGCTGCTACACGTTCTATAAACGCAGCACAGCCCCCGCAACAAAGAATCTGTGGCTCAAAACATCAATAGTTCCATGATAGAGAAATCTTAAAAATAAACAGCTGGTGAAGTCCCGGGCCCACCTTCATTAATTTTGCTGCCATTATTTCCTCCACTCTCCCTGCGGTGGAACCAGATGGAACTGGTTCATCCACAGTCCCCTCCGAGTAACACTTTCTTAGCCCTTTCTTCTCATCTTGTCCCACCCTGAAATCACCTGTCACACTCTCGTTCTCCCCATTTGTATTTATAACGTACATTCCTCCCCCCTTGTCCTCAGGGGTTTTATTTTAAGACCCCTTTTGGATGCCTCAGAGTTTTCCCTACACATTCATACCTATGATAAAGTTTAATTTATAAATCAGGCGCTGCAGAAGAATTAACAACAGCTGAATACCATTTACAGTAGCATGCCATAAAGAAGTGATGTGAGTATGGCCTCGTTTTCTCCAAATACTGTGTAGTAGTCTGCGCGCCTCCTCCTCCTCGTGATGTCAGATGACGCGATGCCTAGTGATGAGGTGGGGTGAGGCGAGTGACGTAGAGGTTACAAGGGTGCTAGGCTGCTGTTGGCTTTCTGAGAATACATTGGGAGGAAGGTGATCTGCTTCAGGTGACCCTGCATCACGGAGCCCACACCGTGCTGGGTGGGCCGTGTACACAGCTGGATGCACCAACCGTGGGATGATTCACGTGGGGTCGTGTCGCGCTGCTCAGAGGCATGCACGGTTTATAATTTCTGAATTGTTCCTGTCTGGAATTTCCCATGTCATATTTTCAGACCATGGCTGACAGCAGGTGACTGAATCCAAGGAAAGCCAAACTCTGGATGAAGGGGGACAACTATATTTGCCTTACAATTGTAGTGGGTCGCCCCTCTCCACTGAAAACACTTCAAGTGCAGGATCCGTAGCTGATTCTCGCTCTGTGCTCCAGGGGAGAGGTTCATGTGCTGACAACACCTAGAAACCCTGGAGCTATCTATGGAAACACAAGCCTAAAGCCAGGGACCAGTGAGATTTGGACTTGCTGGTCAAAGACACCTAAAACATTTTACATACAGTCTTAGGGAATTCACAGACCCCTAAAGCCCTCTCTAATCCCTGGCTGGTGGCAACTAATGGAGGTGACAGGAACACCCATTGTGTTTGGAATGCCTTTTTAAAACAATAGCCAGTACTGTTGCAGTGTGAGATGTGATACAGATGAAACTCTGTGTGTGTGAGTGTGTTTAGAGATTTTCTTTTTAGAGATCATCTGTAATCTATTTGCCATAAGAGTGGGCCTGGTGGTCCTGAATACACATCCTTACCCATGATACTAAGAGAAGGAACAATTGGCATTAAAGGTCAGCTTATCTAGAAAACCTCAGAGTGAGCACCGAAGGCTTTAAAAATGTCTGTATCTTAGTTAATAGAAGCTGTAGCAAGATCTTTTATAAGATCATTGTCCACACAAATGAAAGTAATAGCTTTTCTCTTTGTATGTTTTGGGGAAGTGCCCTCTTTTCTACATTTGGGCTGAAGGAAGAGTTGAAGGTGAGACTTGTAAGGCAAACCAAATAATTCAGAATGCAAATACTACTACTTGAGTGGGAAGAGTCCTAAAACAATCCTGGGTAACAAGTACCTGTTGTCTGTGTTCTGTCCGTGGATGCGGAGTGGTGCAGGGCTTTGGGCGGCAGAGCAGGTGATACTTTGCCAGAGTTCATCTTGTTCCTGGGCTTATTCTTGGGCAGCTGTGGTAAACACCCCGTTCTGCGATGTCTTCTGATCCAAACATTGAGGGCTTGTTTCAGCCAGAGAATCTGCCAGGTTCTGGGCAGTTCTTGCTATTTTTATTGTATGTGTATGTGTTATTTTTTCTACACTCTGAACAGAAATACTTCAGCACCATTTGAGAACGTCAGGAGGCTCTGTATTCCTATTCACGCCCCAGATTCAAAACGCAGCTCAGAGGGAGCTAAGAACATAGAGTGTAAATATATATGGGTGTGTTTGTTTCTCCTTCAGTCTGAGTTTTTATATCTGGGCTTTAAAACTTAGCCCATGATTCGAAAAGATGAACAGCATTTACTATCAGCAAAGCACCTAATGGTGAAATATTCTTGCCAGTTTCTCCTGAAGATGCTAATCTGCTTTAGGTACAGAGCATGGCGGGGCAGGGCGGGGGTGAGCTGCATTTTTTTCTTTAAGCCTCTTTCTTTCTTAATTAGAAATTAATCTACCTAACAGTAGAAGCTGCCGTCTTTGCTGTATCCTCTTAGTGACTATAGCTTAGCACCTTGTATGTGAGTGTTCAGTACCTCTTCATTGCTAGTGGTAAGTCCATTTTAAAGACTAGAATTTGACCTACTAAAAATGCATGAGGAAGTTCCATAAAGCATTGTAAGGAGAAGGAAAACACAGCTTGGGGTTTTCTTGTTTGTTTGGTTTGGGTTTTTTGGCTTTTTGAGACAGTCTCACTATGTAGCCCAGGCTGGCCTCAGGCTCAAGACAATCCTCCTGTCTCAGCCTGCCATGTGCTAGGATTACAGTGTGTGCCACCATGCCCACACCCAGCTTATGTTGGTTGGTTGGTTGGTTGGTTGGTTGGAGTCTCATTACGTAGTTCTGGCCTCAAATTCACTGTGTAACCCAGGCTGGCCCCAAACACGTTATCCTTCTGCCTCAGCCTCCTGAGTGCTGGGATTACAGGTTTGTGCCATCTTGTCTGACTTGATATTTTTGTTCGTTTCAGTTTTTCAGCATTTAGACACAACATTTCCGAAAAATAACATGCTCCTGCCCTTATTCGGAGCCTTTCTGTCTCAGTGGAGTGGGGGAATCCAAGTTTAGTAATCTAGTTTACTTGCCACTCTGTGCTCTCAGCATGTACGACTGACTTCTAGTTTATCCCAGAAGGTGATAAAACTCTTAATTTGTTATATAACATTACCACAGTTCTCTGGGCGAGTGTCTCTTTGTGAGCTGATTCTTCGTCTGGGATCTAGGAATTAACATGGTTGTTATTTTGTGCCAGGGAGAGCAGAACTCTTAATTCCTTTTAGTGTGCTCTTTCACCCTGATAGGTGAGTTGCATCTCCTGGAAGTGTCGTGATGGGGACAAGGGAGGCACAGGGCCCTGTCCTGTCAGGGTGCTGTCTTAGTGACTTTCTCATTGCTGGGATGAAGTTCCCAGCATAGAAAACAACTTCAGTGAAGGGGGGTTTACTTTGGCTCAAGACTGCAGTGCATGGCCAGCTGGCTGCAAGGCAGACCCAGTATGGCAGAGGGAGAGGGGAGAACCAGGAACCAGACACACCCTTCCGGTCACACCTTCCCTGTGACCCCACAGGCCCCACCCCGGCCGCACATTCGTTTACTAAACTCATCAGTAGATGCTTCCACTGATGATTTCAGGACCCCACCCAGCCACCTGCCCTGCACATGAGAATTTGAGAGGACATTTTTGCTCCGCCCCCTAATTCCTGCGCCCCATCCTCCTGAGATGACTGATGTGCCTCTTCTTGAAAAGATGTCTGCCTACTTGACCCGAGCAGGTAGTCAGGGGAAAGCTCAGCGGGCTTTGAGAACAAGGCAAGGCCCTCTTACTTCTACTGTGCCCAGAGGCAGCCTTGAGAGTGGTTAAGTAACACTTGAAAGAGATTTCCTCCCACCCACAAAGCAAGGCCACCGTGCTGGGGAGAAAAGTTCGAAGGAGGAGGTGCATTTCCTGCCGTGTGAAGTGGCCTCCAGCCTTCCCTCTGCTCTCACCTGGCCGCACCACCCACAGGAGCAAGGGCCCAAAGGGCAGCCTGCCCTGTGGCCTACCTGAGCTACTAACCTGAGACAAGCAGAAATAGAAAGGACCAAGGGAAAGACTAATATAATTTTCAAAATGGCCTTAATGCAAGAACTAGTCTGGAGACAGCTAGTATTCCCTGCCCAACCCACCGCCAAGCAATTAAGTTCCTTTTTAAAAGGTTCACAGAAACTAAGGACAAAAACAGGTTGGCTCAGCATTTTCTTTTGAGAAATTTGCAGTGAAAGAACTTTAAAAGTATTGAAAAGAGAGACATGAAAAGCAATATATTTCTGATTCTGGCAATGCCCTTAATTTTATACAAGATAGTACAGTATTGATGATGCACAGGCACTGAGACTTTTGGTGTGAAATGCTTCACTCATCTTGAACATAGGCGATTGAGATAATACATTGTAAAGCTGGGCATGATGGCACATGCATGTCATCCCAATATTCTAGGAGGCTGAGGCCAAAGGATCACAAGTTCTAGCCCAGGATGGTGAACTTAATGACTTAGCAAGACCCTATGTGGAAATTTTAAAAGGAAAGAAAAATTTTTTTAGGGGACCAGGGATGTAGCTCAGTGCAAAGACGCTGGCTTCGATCCCTAGCACTGACCAAAAGAGAATGGATATAGCATGAGCCCGGGAAGCTGAGTGGGTAGGGACTCTCAGAGCTTGCCCTGGTGAGAGCTGCGCGGTGGCCTGATGACGCACTGTGTTTCTCTGTCTGCAGTATGCTACCACGGGCTGTTCCCTGACTCTGCACCACACGGAGAAGCCAGAACATGAAGACATCTGTGAATACCGTCCCTACTCCTGCCCCTGTCCCGGTGCCTCCTGCAAGTGGCAAGGGTCCTTGGAAGCCGTGATGTCCCACCTAATGCACGCCCACAAGAGCATTACCACGCTTCAGGGAGAAGACATCGTTTTCCTAGCTACAGACATTAATCTGCCAGGCGCTGTCGACTGGGTGATGATGCAGTCATGTTTCGGCCATCACTTCATGCTGGTGCTGGAGAAGCAGGAGAAATACGAGGGCCACCAGCAGTTCTTCGCCATTGTCTTGCTCATTGGCACCCGCAAGCAAGCTGAGAACTTTGCCTACAGACTGGAACTGAATGGGAACCGGCGGAGACTGACCTGGGAGGCCACGCCACGGTCCATTCACGACGGTGTGGCCGCAGCCATCATGAACAGTGACTGCCTTGTTTTTGACACAGCCATAGCACATCTTTTTGCAGACAATGGGAACCTTGGAATCAATGTAACTATTTCTACATGTTGTCCATGAAGCCCCTCGAGGCTTTCATAAACCATTGAGATTATTTGGGCATAGTGCTCTATGTTTCATAAAGGTTTTATAGATGTTTTATTCAGTGTGTCTTCACAGGTCAGGACCCACAATTAGCCCATGTTTTGTTTGAACAGCAGCTTCCCATCTGGCATTAAACCAACAAGAGTTCATTAGACCAGGATGAATGGAGTTGGCCTGTTAGTGATTTGGAGGCTGTTCTGTGATCTAAAACCAACTCTGTTATTAAATTGTATTTAACTTCCTGAACAACACTTGGCACATAGCTCAGGACTCCATAGACCAGTACATTAGAAATTGGAGGCCCTTCCTGCCTGCTTGCCAGTATTGGTCCCTTGACATTGGCAAAAGTACAGTGACTGTCAGGAGGTCCCCTTTGTTTTTAGGAAGTAGGAATTATTTCAGTGCATTTCCAGTAGCACTGGATGGCTGACCTGAATATCTAAAATCACCTGGAGTGCGTATCTTACAAAGCTTTGGGGAGTCCATGAATTTTAACAATCTTACCAAGTGATTCTTTTCAGGAATGAAGTTTGAGAGTTATTGGCTTAAATTGTGGGAAAGGGACCACATTTTAAAGGTGCTTTAGGTTGCCCTCTACTGATACTGTTTGTCTTTCTACTGTTTCAGGCCCTCCCATCCCCACCCCGCACCCCATCTGAAATTAGAACTAGAACTTTAGGTCCGCATGAACACGCTCCTGAGATGTGGTCACTGCAGTGTGTTTTGGGTGGATCACCGAGGAGAACAAGTCACATGGCCGCTGATAGTTCTCACATAGTTTTGCTCACCTCTAGGACAGATGACCTGTTCACACTTGGCTTCCCTCAGAACCTTCCTTGACTGTAGACGCAGTGAAAGACTAGATCAGTAGTTGGAAAAGCTTTATAACCAGTGTCATATGCTTGCTATTTAAAGGTATGAGTTGGTTTTTTGCCACATTCACTTTAGTTTTTTAATAAATATTTTTCAAAAATGAATGTTGTGCTTCATTTGCCTACCTGAGTGCTTTGTTTATTGAGCATGTACTATGCATAGGTGTAGCTTCCCCACAGCTGAGCATTGTAGTGCATGCCTATAATCCCAGCACATTGCAAGGCTGAGGCAGGAGGATCACAAGTTTCAGTCCTGCCTGAGCTACTTAATTACTTAGACCCTGTCTCAAAAAGAAGTCTAGGAATGTAGCTCAGTGTAAAAACATAGGTTCGATCCCTAGTACAAAAAAAAATTTAATTGGTACCTCTGGGGTTGGAGCTCTCAGTGTTTTCGTACATGTTTTTGCACAATCATTTGTCCAAGGTCATGGTGCAAGTCTCTGGCAGCAGCAGAGTCCCAAGTCCATGTCCCTGAACTATGGGCTGTCACTGATACTGCAGTCTTCTCGCCAGGACTGTGCTTTCTGACTGCCTGCTTCCGTGCAAAAAGAGCACTGCTCCCGCTTTCCAGAATAACAAGGGAGTGGCATGGCTGGTGCTGATGCCTTGGGTCCCAAGGCTAATCCAAGGTTCCAGCCATAACTCTCAAATGAATTCAGATTAGCTCAGAATGTATTTACGACTGCTTATCCCAGTGGTGTGATTTCATTAGCATGGCACCAGACGGAAGTGACAGCTTTACAGGTGATTTTGGTTTTTAAGTGCAATAGAGTGCTGAGTTTCTAGTCAGCATGGAGTTCTGGCAGGTAAGGTATTGCTAAGGTGTCTTAGTTACTTTTCCTGTTGCTGGGACAAGATACCCAACACGCAAGGTTAAAGGAAGAAAGTTTTTTTAGCTTACAGGTTGTAGAGGTTTCAGTTCATAGTTGGCTGGCTCCAAAACAAGGTGGCATGGCAGAGGAGAAATAGCGCATGGCAGGCCGAAGACAGCAAAAGTAACCAAGTGACAGACTGCAACTAACTAGCGGCAAGCCTCTTTCTGACCAGGCTATGCGCCCTTAGTGGGGCATCCCTAGCTCCCTTAACCCTAGCATTACCCCATGAATACATCACACCCTCAATCAAGCTACCTCAGAAAAAGCCCCACCTGTGACTGCATGAGGCTTTGGGGGGACATCCACACCAAAGCCATAACATAAAGTAACTTCTGAGCTGCTCAAAGGTGGGAAACAGCTTCCCAAGTAGGTGCTTAACAACATACTTGGTGAATGACTGAAAACTAACTGCTGTCACCAGGAAAGTCATTAGCAGCCTGCCCGGGAATCTCGGAGGTAAAACTCGGATCCAGGAGCAGGTGAGCTTGGGCCCTCAGAGACAGAGCTACTCTCATTGGGCACCTGGTATCTGCATGGCTCTGGCAGCAAGGTGTCACCCAGCACTTTGTGTCCACATCTTAGTCTTCCTGTTACGTATGATGGGGGGATCAGGCCACACTGTCCACACTGCACAAAAGGGTAAAGCTATAAATAAAGAGACCATCAAGGAGGAGACCCTGGAAATAAAGTACAGCACCAAAGGTGAGATGTTTCAACCCAGAGTGATAAATGACGGTCCAGCATCTAGGCTGCATTAATGGAAGAACTGATCCCACAATTCCAAGTTCAGGCTTCCATGGTCCCCCTAAACAAGACAATACTCTAAAGTTTTTATTTTTCAGGTATGTAGATAGATCTCTTTTATCTCTGTCATTGACAGTAATCTTAGCCTTTACTCTGATTTTTTAAAAAATAAATTTTCCACCAGACAACAAAAATCCCCAGGTTATTCCCTGTATAAGAGGAACTGTAAACAGCAGAAAGATTATGTAAATTGAGGTGCCTTTTTCTGTAGTTCTAATTGCAAATGCAGATTTCAACATGACAAGCGTTTGTCAGAACTCACCACACAATCCAATTCAGTACTGTTTTAAATAATAAAACTTTTTTATTTCTTGCCTTAGCTCAGTATTCTAAGTTGATAAAAATCTGGCTGATCAAGAAAAATGATAGATTCACCCTTGTGACTTACAATGCCTGAGCTACTTTAAAGGTCAAAGGGGTTCTTGGAAAGTACACTGGGAGAAAATGTTAAATCACTAATTTTTTTAAAAACCAGCCCACCAACCAACCTTGAGAACAGAGGTTTCCAGTCGTTCTGTGAAAAAGACTCAGTCCCCCTCAATCCTGCAGATATTAGAGAGGTTCTTTGTGAGGGCACAGTTCTTACAGTGAACGCTCCAGAAGGAATCAAAGCAAACTCAGAAGAGAGCCACAGAAACCCAGAGGCTGGGAATTCTCTCAAGTAGAACCTCGGACTCTGCGAACAGATCCAAACTGTTTGTGGAGTGTCTCTGCTCTAGCAGCCTCGACTTCAATGCAAAGCCACGCCCTGGGGCTCCTGGGGCCTGTTCCAGACTAACGCCCCACTCGGGTCCTGGAAACTCACCAAGTAGCCAGCAACATGATCCTAGATTGGCCATTTGACCTCTCTGATCCCGAGTTTCTTGACCTATAACACTAGGTTTATTTTCTAAGTGTTTTTACCTCAGTGCTACATTCTGTGAGACAACCAAGCTACAGTAATTAACTGTAAAGTGAAGGCTTGGTCTTCATTTTGGCAGCTTGTGTGGCAGTGTCTCAGGCTATGTGGAAGTGCCTCAGGGATACCCGGACCAGCTTGGCTCGCTTCTGGCAGCCTTGGAGGGTGAGTCATGCTCCAGCTCGGTCTCTCTGAGCCTTCCACAGCTTCAAGTGGGGTGGTGCCTGGGCACAGACACCTGTCCTGCCTTGTAGGTCTGGCCTCTCCTGATCCACACAGCCTGCACATGAAAGTGTGATTATGATTACACTGGCCTGTGAAAGGGAGGAAGGAATGCTTAAAGGATAGGAAATCTAGTTCTCTGTATGGTTAAACCTTCCACTTGTGCTAGTTAACTTGAAGCTTAAATTTTCTTTTTTGTGTGTGAATATTGTTAATTTGTCTTGTCATATCCAAATGAAAGAACTTCAGACCCTACTGACATCAATACCCACCTCCACTACCATTTTAAGAATAAATAAATAAGAGCTCTGGAGGGGAAGCCACTGGCCCCCAACCACACAACCCGTTAGAAAACCATACATTTCTACGATGATGACATAGTTTTTATTGAGGAAAAGGGAAAAATCAAAACTATTAAGCCTGCAAGCCAACATTTTATGATGATAAAGGCAAATGGAGGAATTTGCTCCCAGTTCTGACTCTGCCAACTTCCCTTGCCCACTGCCACAGCCTGGGCCTGGACTCTCAGAGCTCTTAATCACTTGCCCTCTTGCACCGGCTCCAATACATTCTCCCAGGCAGGCAGCTCTTTCTAAGTGACGATTGATGGTGTCACAGCTCCATAACGTGCAATTTCAGAGCACCTTGTTCCTTTCCTATATGCAGCACAATTGGAGTTGCATATTTCATCTGTTCAGCATCTGCCTCCCTCCCACAAACTCCAGGTAAGGAAATCTGTGAAGTTTTTGTTCATTCTCATCCCTGGACCTAAGGACCCAATTAAAATCTGGTTGAATAAATTACCACTAATCAGCTAATCCGATAGCATTTAAATCAACACCTGAAGAGTCATTGTTCTGTGTTTTGGCACCAAAAGCCACTGGGGAGATTGCCACAGGTAGGCAGGAAACAGAGATGGAAGATAAGCTAACAGTTCAGAGGAAACGAAAGGTTCTGCACCCGTCATTCTCTAAGGCATTCTCTAACAGAGACAGAATGGCCGCTCTGAAGGCTCTGGGCCTTGCCATTACTAACACCACGGTATCCCCTGACACTCAGACCAAAACCAGACTCCCCTCTGCTTGAGGGTCCTTGCAGAGTGCACAGATCAAACTTCCTTTGACCACTGGGAATTGAATTAAAGATTAAATCCATTTTTAGAATCCACTTGGGTCACAGTAGCTGCCATTTATTGGGCACCTACTATGTGTAAAGTACTTTGCCTATGTTAATCCTTTTAATTCGTCCAATAAGATAAGCAAGGTTTATTATCCCCATTTTTGAGCAGAGAAACTTATGGTTTAAACAGACTGAAACATTCACATTCCCTCACATAGCTCATGTGCAGCGGAGTTGGGACAGGAACCCGCCACACAGTCCGAGCTTCTTTACCTGATCACATGGGTGGTCATGATTTGCAGTTCCTTTTCACACATTTTCACCACTAACAGAAATATGGCTTCTGCCTAACAGATAAAGATGAGGGATAGAGACCTGGAGGTCATTCAGACCCTTACCACCTCAGGTTTGACTCAGGACCCAGCAGCGTCATCATCCTCTGGGAACCTGTTAGAAATGTAACATCTCAGGCACCTCCAGAACTAGGGAATCAAATCTGTACTTTAACCCAACGTCCAGGTGAGTTGGATGCACGTTCAGGTTTGCAAAGCTCTAGTCTACACCAGGGTCTGTCCACCCACGTGTCCTTCAGAATCATCCAGAAGTTGTACAGGATGCCAGGACCTCAGAATCATTGACAGTAAGGAGCTTCTCTTCTTTTTGTAAAGATTCCCGGGAGAAGCCAGCATATGCACTCAGAGCTCAAAAACCACCGGCCTAGTCCAACTCCACTGCCTTATTGACTCTTCTTTCCCCCCATTTTTTACTGTGGCTAACACAAGTGGAGTGACCTGCCAAGGATAATGAAAAGAGCATGCGCTTTGGGGATAAACAGATCCAAACTTGGACCCTGATTCTGTCACTTATTCACTTTATTTATTTAAGCTGGAGGTAGTTCACTTGCCTCACTGGGGCATTTATAAGATGGCCATCATACCACCCGCCTCACACGGCCACTGTGAAAAACATAAATACAGAGCACCAAGAAGGGCATGTTAGTACATGGAAGAACCACAGTAAATGACCATCTATTCTGCCCGTTCTCCAGGACCAGTGGTGCACGCCTGTAATCCGAGCTACTAGGAGGCCAAGGCTAGAGGATTGCAAGTTCAAGACCAGGCTGGGCAATATAGTGAGGCCCTGTCTCAAAAAAAAAGGGGGAAGCAATAACTGCCTGCCTAAGTCAGAGTACTTGGGCAGTAGCAGATGGCTGGTAGAGGGGCGAAGGTGGGAACATCACAAGTGTGGACATAATCTGCTATTAAAACTCTAGTTGAGCCCAGATGAAAACATTTGGGAGAAGCCATTGAGAATGAGAGCTGAGGGCCCATAAGGCTGGGGTTTCTGAAAGGGTTGCCTCCCACGCACCTTCCCCAGTGTCCCCAGCCTCCCCCAGCTTTCTGCCTTCTCGTAGAACTAGCTTTGCCAATGGCTCAATGTATATGACCAAGTCAGTATTTTTTAAAATACAAAAGACACTTTCTATACTGCATTTTGATTTGGTTTTGCTACAAGAGTAGAATTAATACAGGCAAAAAATAGCCCTTTGAGGAAAAGCTGGAGTTCTGTAAGAAATGTGAAATATGACTTTTGCATCTTAGTTGAAGAAAGCCTGAGTTTAAGTGTGTGGGAAAGGAAAGAGATTCTCCCACTCCTCCCCACAGCTGTTTTAAAGTATTTTTATGGTAAAATGTATATATGAAATTTTAACCATTTTAAGTCTACAGTGCAGTGGTACTAAGTATTCAAAAAACTGTACATCTCTTTAGCAGTTTTCTTCTTATATGTCTTCCTTTCCTTTTCTTTTTGCATATTGCAGTATCTTCATAATTTTATGGTTCTTGAGTATTTCTCATTTAAATTTAGTGATGAACTAGAAAGGAGTCCCGAACACAACCATTTTCTGGTTTCTCTGCTAGAGACAACCATCAGTCAGATGCTTTCATGTACTTTATTTGTAACAAAACTATAAGGATGGTAGCATTACCCATTTTTACATATAAGAAAACTGAGGTCAAGGAGGTAAACGAGTATATCATAGGGATCTCAAAAGCCAGGCTCTCTTTTTAGAAAAAAAATTTATTCTAGAAGTATATTAATCAGTTTTCCAATTGTGGGACAAAATACCTAAAATTTAAAGGAAGAAGGGTTTGTTTAGCTCAAGATTCAAACTCCTATGAACCTCTGTTAAAAATCTGAAACAAGTTTGTAATAGTAAGAGCTGTCCCTTATGTTAGTGACTTATATAAGTACAAATTGAAACTAAATTGTGAACACTGGAAAGCACCACTGTGACACAGAATATAAACATCTTAGTAATATATTAAAGTGAATGTAAAAGGAGGCAAAATTACATTGCTGTGAAATTCATCTTCCAACTCTAGGTTCAGCTTTGGAGATTTCTGTTAGTGGGTAACTGTTAAAATCTTGGAAAGCACAGCACATTTCTGTTCATGCCAGAATCATTATTTGTAACTTACTCACCTTGGCAATTACTTATGATTTAGTGGATTGATAACAAGGCATAATATACTTACATAGTTTGAAACATTCATTTCTACATACTATTTCTAAAAATCATCTACTAGATGAAATAATAAAACTACCTGTGCTAAAAATAAAATCTAAAACAAGTTACATAATTCCAAAGCACCATGACACAGCATAAACATTTCTATTCCAAAAGGGGAAAAGAAGGGATAGAAAAGAATTGGACAGAATCAGGATGGAAACCCAACAGACCAAACACTAAGTTCTGTAGCTTTCTGTCCAACACCCAAAGTACATGGTAGTAAAATGTGAATTCCAAATGACTTGGGCAGACCTACCCTGCAGTTGTAGTCCATATGGCCTCTCTTTGGTGTTGGTTCTATTTGCTGCCTATGGCTTTTTTGGGGTAGACATTCTACGTAATTTTCTGGGGTCTTCACTGTACCTTCAGCTTGACTCCTACAGCTTCACACATCCTCCTCTCAGGGACACATTCCTAAGTCTTCCTTTGAAATCTGGATGGAATCCTCCCTGACCCCCAAATTCTTGGAATCTATGTGCCAATAAAGCTAGCATTTTGTGGCTGACACCAAAGTCTGCCACCAGCACAAACAGTGGTAAGGCCCTATTAGACCATGGCTGAACCAACCTCAGCCTGGTTCCTACATGACTGAGCACAGTGAAACCTGGGGAACCAATTCCCTAGGCAACCCTTTGTAGCAAAGGTCAAGGGTCCCAGAGGCTCTTTTCTCAATTGAAAGGTTTATACTTTTGTACCCTTGACCCTGCAATAGATGAAGTCTTGCTGATTCCTGAGATGCCCTCACAATGTCTTTCTTCTGCCAGTTACAACTACAGTGGCACCTCAGTTCATGAACTTAATTTATCATATGATTCTGGGGAAAACGGCTACATTCACATTCACGTGGAGATGGCTATGTTCACGTTTGTCACCTGATGTGGAGCTGGCAAACAAAAGCGAAAGTTTGCTGTGCACTTCTATTTGCAAACTGAATCATTCATGAGCAACAGCGTTTGTGAACTGTATTTGGTTTCTTTTTGATGATGCTAATCTCTTCAGCAATCACATCTCCTTTGGCCCCAACTTTACATGCAGTTTCTTTCTGAGCAAAATTTAAGTTTTTCAAATACTTCAGATTTTCACTATAGAGCTAGCTAAAGCAACCAACAGTACCTGGGTCAGAATCTGATCACTGGGCTTCCTTAAAATTTCCCCCATCAAATCATTTTGTCCACTGATTCCTGCAAAGTCTCAGGACGTGGGTAAAATGTAGACTTTTTTCTTTTACCAGAGTATAATAAACATAATCTCCAGTCCGATTTCCAGTAGAGTCCTCCTTCCCAACTGAAACCTCGTAAGCCTGGCCTTCACTTTCAGTATTCCTATTAGCATTCTGGTCTTGTGAGCGCCAGTCAGAATTACCCATCAAGCTTTGCTTTCAACACTCTAGGGCTTCTGTAGCCCAAATCTCCAAAAATTTCCAACCCCTTCCCCTAAACCAGTCCCAAAGAGCCCTGAACCCCGTGGTCAGGAGTACTTACATCGATGGCCCCATTGCTCTGGTACCAACTTTCTGCATTAGTCAGTTTTCCCATTAATGGACAACATATCCTCAATTTATACTAGGAGAAGCTTATTTGACTCAGTTTCTGAGGACTCAGTCTATGGTCAGTTGGCTCTAAGGAAAAAAATAGCACAGCAGAGGGTGTGGCAGAGCACATTTGCGAAGCCCGCGGCAGCAGGGAAACAGAGCAGAGAAATGCCAGAGAGAAAGAGGTCAGAAAGCAAATGCAAACCCCAAGGTCACCCCCTCATGACCAACTCAGCCAGCCAGAAGTGTGCCTTACTCATCCCCAGGTGGCTTCCAAACCAAACAAACTGACAAGTTTAACCATCCCCAAAGGTAATATATGGGCTACTGTAAAAATAATTAATACAGAAAATATAAAGAAGCAAGCAAACATCTCTCACAAAACTACATCCAAGAAATAATCACTGGTATGTTTTAAAATCTTGTCCAATTCTTTCCATAGACTCATACATTTACTTTCATTGTCTCCCCATTGAAAGTGAGATAGGAGAGGGCTGAAGAGGTTGCTGAGGAATGTAACAGTGAACATCTATGCATTTATGTCACATGCGCTCATGTATGAATTGGTTGAATCTGTTAGAACAAAATATATTCACATGTTAGTTGCAGAGAAGGGACTAATAAACATCTTAGATCTTCAGCTGGGTCTAAGAATCAAATTAAAACAAAACGGATTAATGTGTTTTATTAATTTTACAAGTACATGTACATGGTGCTGCAGTTTGGAGTGTGCCCCCCAGAAGGTTCGTGTACTGAAACCTCAGTCTCCAGACTGGTGATGTTGAGGTTGTGACAACTTTAAGAAGTGAAACCTAGAGAAAGGTGATTAGATAATTAAGGACCTTCAGTAAAGATTAATGTAGTTCTCATGAAGCCCCAGTCAGTTGCTGCAGGAGTGGGTTATTATAAAAAGATCAAGCTATGCATGGTGGTGCATGCCTGTAATCCCAGCTTTCAGGAGGCTGAGAGAAGATCACCAAGAGTTTGAGGCCAGCCTGGGCTATGTAGGGAGCTCAAGACCAGTGTGAACTGCATAGTGAGACCTTGTCTCAAAGCAAACAATAATAATAATAATAACAATTATAATGAAAAGGACAAGCCTGGCCTCTAACTCCCTCTCACTTTCTGCCTCACAATGTGATCTGTCCCCCTTGCACATTCTCCCACCATAACACCATCCTGCATGTTGTGATCCAGTCAAGCTAAGTAGATACTGGCATCAAGCTCTTGAATCTCCAGAACTGTGGGTCAAACAAACTTCTTTTTTTAAAACATTACTCAGCATCTGGTATTTTGTTATAGGAACAGAAAATGGACCAAGATAAATGGGCCACTCATAAGAGAATGAAGATATGAAGAAATAGCCAAAGCAGAAAATTTTTCTAAATCTTAGACAAAGAATGACACATTTTAAATAAATTACAGGACAAAGTGGTCTAGGCTAGGGGTGATAAATTCTAGGGAGTCACTAGGGGTATAAAGCTAGCGTAAGACAAGTGTTACTTTGGTCAGCTTATTTGGGTCCTTGTCGTACCAAGTCCTAGGCTCATTCACGTTTGGGGAAAACACTCTTCTTTAAGGAATATTTATTCCCTGCTAATTGTAAGAAGAGGAAGATCAGAAAGCCTCTCACAAAACTACCATTTCGCTAGTGTTTTCAACTTAAAATAACCAATATACCAATTCTGTGTATTTGGAGAGTGACATGTCCTCAATTCCTTCAGTTATATAGTAAAAGAATGGGAGTAATTGTAAGTAAATTAAGAAAAAGAAAAAATGTATTGGTCAACAAGGGAGACTTGTCTACCCTGGAAACATTGAAAAAGGAGAGTCCAAGAGGCCAAGATCAGCTGCCCATAATTAGAAATTCTTGAGGATGAAAAATAAGGCTCAGACTCCCAGGTTTGTTTCTAGAATAGAGACAGGTGCATCAGGCTTTCAAACAGTGAGGGCATTTAACCTCCCTATCAGCTGATCAGCTCTTCCTACTGAGGAGTCTAAATGCATGCTGGCCAAACAGCTTTCTAAGTTCAACCTGACTTTCCACAGTTTTTGACTACAGGTTAAGTATATTCTGGGTAGACAAGTTTAAATGCCCAACTATCTGGCAGCAGTATATCTTACTGTTTAACTAAATTCACTGGCTTTCAGATATTTCTCCATTCTTTGAGAGCTTGCTGTAGTTGGGAGTGCAGAGTCCCCCACAGTTCCATACGGTAAAAGCTTGGTCCCCACAGTATTGTTTTGGGAGGTGCTGAGGGCCTTTAGGAGGCGGGGCCTGGACAGAGGTCTGTCCTCACTGAGGGCCCGCCCCTGAAGGACTATGGGGCCCCAGTCTCTTGGTCTTCCCGCCTCTCTTCTTCTTGTTTCTGAGGTGGGTGGTGTGCTCTTCCGCACACACACCACGGTGTGCCGCCCTCACCAGAAACCTGAGACAGTAAGGCTGCTCAGTCATAGACCAGAGCCTCGGAGCCGGGAGCCAAAGCAAACCTTTTCTATATAAATTAACGGCCTCAGGTATCTCATTATCATAACAGGAAGTTGGCTAATAGAGTTCAATCAGCATCACTGAGTTGTGCCATCATACTTTCTGATCTTATAAGACTGGACTCTGAGTACGGGAAAGGCGAACTTAATGCCATTTCATGGAGTCCTTCCTCGGCTGGAGACTGAGAAGACGGCAGCACACTTTCCTCACTGACTCATCTAGCGGGTGCCAGGAAATGCCATAGCAAACCCCAGTGTTAACAGTCCACGTGGGGGGTTGATACAGAACACAGGACCTGGAGAAGCGGGGTGGAAAAGTAAGTGGAACCTGTCAATTACAAGATCCCAGGACGATGCTAAGTAATTCCCAGGACCCTGTATGAGGAATTACTTGCGGGCTTCCATGAGACAGGGACAGCATGAAAGAGACACCACCGTGACTGCTCCCGGAAGCCCGCTCTGTATCTTTTACAGGCTGCCGCCTCTTAGGTGCAGAGCGCACGTTTATTTTTGCCTTTATCCCTTCCCCCCTTTATTCAGCCCAAGTTCACTTTACAGAGCTAGTTTTTCCCTTACCCCTTCACCCCCAAGTAAGCTTTTGTCACTATTTTTGGCATGTCTTGTCCAATTCCTTGAGGCAAGAAGAACCGGGGATACTTTTAACTGGTGAGCCAATTCTAAAGGAACTATCCAACAATGGTGTGTTGTGACAAGGCCAGTCACGGGCCACTTAAGTGCACAAGTGGTGATGGGAGGGACCAGAATCTGAAGGGGCAGATGCAGCCTCAGGTTGGGAGTGAGGCGGGGGAGGGCTCCAGCCAGCCAGCAGGTGGTGTCCATCTCCTTCCACAGAGAAGAGCCTCCTTTCGTGTAGCCAGTAATGAGGAGGCAGGAACCCAAGAGCGATGCACAGACAGGCACGTAGGCAGGGTTTTTGTTTGTTTTGAGGCCAGAAGATTTAACCCAGCATCAAAACTTGGTACCTGGCCTCTAGACAATGTTTCTTCCACTCGTTTATCCAACATATCTGCTGCACAGCTCTGGCTGACCCATCCTCCATGGGACACTCTGGCTTCCATCTGTCTTCCTGAGAATGTCAAGGATGTAGGCCCAACCACTGTTCACCCCGGCCACTCCTCAGGGCTCACTGCAAGCAACTTCAAGGGTGAGGTAAGCTCTCCCTCCGGAACACAGGGCAGGTAGCTCACTGCTCACTGTAAAAGTCCTAGTTTCTCCACGCTCAGTGTCCTTCACCTGCAGCACAAATTCCCCATGTGTTCGGTGTGCCCTGCCTTGTGTGAGGTACAGGCAGGGAAAGCCTGAAGCAAACACGCTGATACTCGTAGTTGTTGCCATGTGGGAGTCTACAGCCCTTTGCTAACTTTTTATTTTGAGACAGGGTCTCTCTTATCAGCCATTAAACTGTCCAAGCTCCGCTTGAACTTGAAATTTTCCTGCCTCCCAGAGTGTTGGAACTATAACGTTCTTCATTTGTGATCCAGAAGTCTCAAGGCTTTTACCAGCATCCATAGCAGAAGGCTAATTTATTACTACTTTGTAAGTCTGGGAGAATCAAATCTACCTGAAAGCACGGAGCGTGTGCTCAGTTACATAAGCAGCCCCGGGGAGAAAATAGCAGGAGCGCCGGCAAGCATCTCTTTCCCGGCGTGCACTCGTGCACTCGGGGAGAGGAGGCGAACAGTGAACAGGCAAATGGGAAGGATGTTCCAGGAGACCGGGGAGGCTGCGCTGGGAGCAGGCGAGGAGCGAGGGGCCCGGGGGAGTGCAGGCGGCCAGAGGAGATGAGGAACGCGCAAGAATGAAGCTTTGTAGCAAGAGGAGACCAGGCTAGGCAGGAGCAGCCGGTGTGGCCAGAGCAGGTGAGCGGGAAATTGGGTTGGGGTGAGCTCACTAAGGGTCTAGATGTTTCCTGGTGAAGTCAAAGCGTGGGGGGTCTAGGTTTTTCTCCAGGTAAATAAGAACCATGGAAGAGTTTTAAGGAGTGCATGAAGCTGGGTGTGGTGGCTCACCCTGTAATCCCAGCAGTCGGGAGGCTGAGGCAGGAGAATTTCTGTGAGTTCGGGGCCAGCCTGAACTACAAAGTGAGTTGAAGGCCACTGAAGTGTATAATGAAACCCTGTGTCAAAAAGACAAAAAAAAAAAAAAAAAAAAGGAGAACAAATGGCCTGATTTAGCTTTTAAAAATAAGCTCTAGCTGCTCAATGGAGAAAAGTCACCGCAAGGACAAGAATGGGCGCATTTGGAAAGCCACGGCATCTATCCAGATAAACAAGGGTCACGGAGGTAGAGAAAAACACAAATGGCCAGACGTGGCCGGGTTCTGAAGGTGCAAATGACAGGAGCTCCTGAAGGCCCGGCTGGGCGAGAGAGGGAGCAGGAGAGAAGACTCAAGGCTGAGCATTTACCAGTGCTACTTTGAGTGACTGACTCCATGTATTGGGGGAAGGAGAACGGAGAAGTCGGCCTAGGAAAGAAATGCTGAAAAAAAAATGCTGAAAAACACAGGGCCGAAGACGCCACCCTGAGGCTTGTCTGTGGGAGACTGGAGCTCCAAGGAGAGGCCAGGGCGGCAACGCCGCGGGGGGCCGCCACTGCATACGTGGCCTTCAAGCTGTGAGGCAGAGCGAGACCGGCACGGGCAAGACGGACAGAGGCAAGGGCAGGAGTCAGACCCGCGTCTTCCGACTGGCGGCCTTTCAGAGGCCGTGGGAAGAGACAGACTGAGCAAGAGTGGCCCTAAGGGTTGGCAAAATCCTAGCAGATGCGATGTCGCCGACTCCCAGGAGAAGGTGTGGCCCCGGTAGAACAGGAGTCAGCCGCTGTGTGCGCTCCGAAGGCATCGCGGTCACAGCTGCGGAGCGGTCGCGGCCGAGCCGAGGGGATGAACCAGAGAACAGGTCAGGGCGAGGGGTGCGGCCGGCAGTGGAGGCAGCAGCTACAGACACACCTTCCCCAAGGCAGGCTGCGCAGGGCGGAGAAGTGACACAGAAGCTGCGAAGAACATCAGAGTCAACCGCAGAACTTTATTTTTAAATTTGAAGGCCGTGGAGCACGGCGTTACAGCAGTGTGCTTGGTCCAAAGAGAGGAAAAGTGGATAATCTGAGAGAAACAAGCCATAATGCGGGAGTGAGGTCTTCATAAAGAGAAGCATTTTCACGGCCTATTATTTATTTGTATAACTAAGTTGGCCAAGGAGCAGTGATGGTTACAACAAACCTACAAGCAAAGGTTGAGCCAGAGGACGGCGGTGGAGTCCGCCACACCCGGGCCTGGACGGGAGAAAAGACCCTAGGCGCAGCTCAGCACGGAGTATGCCGGGCACCAGAGAGTTTCACCCCACGGTGGGCGGTGCCATTATTCCAGGCTCTGGTAAAGCCTGCATGCAATATTCCCGAGACTTCCCAACGCCGGAGAGACGCACTCCAGGCACAGCAGTAGTTACCAATTCCAGCTCTGGCACAGCGACATCCAGTGAGGGGCACGCTCCATCTCAGAATGCAGCTTCTGTTACCCGCAGGGCCTGGCTACCTGGGGCCTAGAATTGCAGCGACTCCTGCTGACTGCCAGAAGAGGAGAGGTCTGGGCCAGAGTGAGGCTCGCCCACTGCCTTTCCCTGGTCTGCGCACCTCTCTCCGGTCCCGCGAGTAACTGAGGAGATAGTGCACCTCTGGGGGCGCTCTTCT
This sequence comes from Dinomys branickii, assembly GCA_004027595.1. Taxonomy (NCBI): domain Eukaryota; kingdom Metazoa; phylum Chordata; class Mammalia; order Rodentia; family Dinomyidae; genus Dinomys; species Dinomys branickii. Next base: position 15,397 of record PVLD010006591.1, on the reverse strand, counting down.
CTTTCGCTTTCTCTTTCTCAAAGTCTGTCCACTTTGTTTGTCAATTCAAAACATTTGTCAATCGCTTGGGACTTGGTATTGTGCTTCTGTAACCTTATTATAACTTAACTCTCACAAAACACTTTGACGTAGGTATTTTTATTCCCGTTAACATATGAAGACAGTGAGGCACAGTCCTGCACTTGCCCCGAAATGTTAAACAGCTGTCAGGTTACCCAGCAATTCTACTGCTAGAGATACACCGAAGAGGTAAAACCATGGCCACACAAAAATTTGTCTATGAATGGTCTTATCAGCATTACTTATACTTGTTAAAAAGTAGAAAACAACTCAAGTTTCTATCAACTAGGAATAAACAAATAAAATGTCATAGGTGCATATAATGGAATATTATTCATCATTAAAAGGAAATAAAGTGTTGATAGACACATATAGATTAAGCTTGAAGATATGTCAAGTGAAAGAAGCCAGGTACAAATGTCACATGTTACTGCGTTGTGACAAACTGTTCAGAGTAAGCAGATTGACAGGGACAGTAAGTAAATCAGTGGTTGCCGAGGACTGTGAAGCTGGGAGGCACTGGGGCATCTGCTAGCGGGCAGAGGGTTCTTTTTGGTGTGATGAAAATATTCTAAAAAACAAATTTAGAACACAGCAGTTCTACAATTTTTAAAAGCAATAGCAATACATTTGATTTTGTTTTTGAATAAAAGAAAATGCAGCTGGGTGTGGTGGCACACGCCTGTAATCCCAGCACTCAGGAGGCTGAGGCAGGAGGATTATTATGAGTTTAAAACCAGCCTGGGCTACAGTGTGAGCTCAAGGCCAGCCTGAAATGCATAGTGAGACCCTGTTTCAAAAGGACAAGAAAGAAAAAGAAAGAAAGAAGGAAAGAAAGGGAGTGAGGGAGAAAGGGAGGGAAGAAGGAAGGAAGGAGGGAAGGAAAAGAAAGAAAATCGAGGGCAGGGATGTAGCTCAGTGGCGCAGCGCCTGCCTAGCAAGCATGAGGTCCTGAGTTTGATTCCCAGTACCAAAAAAAGAAAATGTTCTCATTCTGATATTAGTGATCACTGCACAATTCCGAATATACTGTAAACCATTGAATTGTACACTTCCAATGGGTGGATTGTATGGTATACGAATTATATTTTACTAAAGCTATTAAGTATATGGAAATAAATCTGACACTAGTAACCTGCTGTCTTCAGGACTTGAAGGAACATCTAGTTATTCTTCTGTTTATTCAGTGCGTGTTTACTGAAATCCACGATTCAGTATACCCTAAGGTGTGCGCTATTCCCCAGACAGAGCCCCGGCACAGCACACAGAGACTTCTAGCTTTTGTGTCGCTTACATTCCCATAGAGGGAAATGGCCATAAAATCATCTAAGATTTACACTGTGGAGTATATTCAAGATAATGCTACTGATCAAAGTAAAGCAGGGAAGAAGGGTGGTCAGGAGGGGAATAGAGGAAAACAGGGTCGCAACTATAACAGGGTGGGTAGATCTCAGTGAAAAGGTGACATTTGAGCAAGGACATGAAGAAGGTAAGAGAATGAATCATGTAGATATTTGGGGCAAAAAAGGATTTTGGCTCTGAGACCTGAGAAGGTCCTTGCGCTCTGGACGGTGGCAATAGCAAGTGCAAATGTCCTGAGGCAGGCGGGTGTGATGTTCTCACGGATGCCCAGGGACAATCAGCACAAACCAAGGAAGGAGAAGGTGAGTTTAGAAAAGTAAGAGGTGAAGACATAAGAGCTGGGTTTTATTGAAGCAAAGCAATGACCTGTATACATCTAAGAGGAGCAGAAATTATTCTGGCTGTCAGCTCAAAGAGGAGGACATGTGCAGCCTGAGTGGCTTGAAGATAAGGGCTGTAATCTGTGGTGACCCAGAGCTGGTACATACCAACAAGTCACACATACAGGAGTCATGAAAGCCGGCTGATAAACACAGCTATTATTGGAAATTAAATTATGAAAATTTACATCAAAAACAAAGGTAGTAAAGAGTCACCCATTCCCAATTGCGTTGCCATGTTGTACTGTTATCTAGATGCTTAGAACTGTTCACATAAATCATAGAAAAAGGTAAATGCTACCTACTGGGGTTTGATTTCTTACTTTTTGTTGTTGGTCATGTTGTCTAGACTTCAAAATAGGAAGGAGAAAATGTTCATAATAATAGCACTTTAACATTACAGTTGGCCAAATTTGGAATCACACATTACAAACAGAGCAAAAAAACTGAGGAAATATCTTCCCAGTAGACAAAAATTATTACCTAACTCAGTAAAAAAATTATGTCATTGGTGACATTGACAAACCAGGGAAATTCTAACAAACATCTAAAATTAACTTAGCTTCGTTTTAATCTTACTGTATCAGCCAATGTTCATGTCATAACCACGCCCATTTCAAGCTTCAAGCACAAGTAGGCTGCAGATGTATCAGTTCAGCAAAAAGCAATGAAAACATTCCGAGGAAACCAATTGGCTGTATGAAATTTACAATAAAAACTAGCATAGATTCTCTTATAGCTTGTCAATTATTTGGTATAGTTTTTTAATAGCAGTGTGCTTGATCACATATACATATTTTAGCAGCCTGTTAAAACATTTACTAACTGTAAATTTACTATGGCCACTGTTCATTCATAAACCCAGTCACACAGGTCTCAGAGCCCAGAGAGACAGACAGACAGATGCCTCTCTGGCCAGCCAAACAGTGAAGAGATGGAGTTATTTCAGAATCATTACGCTCTGGAACTTAGAGTCAGCCGGGGTGCAGACCTGGCATATGCTCTTTTTGTTGGTACCGTGAATCAAACTCAGGACCTGACACTTGCCGGGCAGGTGCTTGTGCCACTGAGCTATATCCCCAGCCCCTGGCCTATGTTCTTTATCCTGCTCTTTGTGGTAGGTGATTCTGGTCCTCCTTTTATAACAGTTCAAGAAAATATTAAGTAAATAATAATACATTTATTATTATAAATAATAGTAATATTATTATTAATAATAATATTAAGTGAATAATAATAATAAGTGGCAAAAACTCCAGTAGTAGACTGCAGTGACTGCACTGGGAAATGCTAACTGGACGATGGAGATCGCGGGCTTGGCAGACACTAGCTGGGCTCAAATTCAGACCTCCTAATGACTGGCGCTCCCTTTGTGAAAGTTTTGGCCTCAGTGTCCTTGTCGGCCACACAGCGGGCTACTTCCTGAAGCTGCTATCGAGTCAGTGAGATCTAGAAGGCCGAGACCTGACATACACGGAGGGTAGGGAAAGAGGAGCTTTGAGGAGGGGTCCTGGCCCCTCCCTGGCCCAAACCGGCCGCACCTTCAGGGTCCTCTTGCCGCCACGTGGGGGTAAGCCCCGCCCCACCGGGATTTCCCTCGCTTGCCCCTGTCTGCCGCAGCAGCTGTTCTCTAAGTTCCTGGTGTCTCTCAGAGCTCCGAGCGGTGCTGTTTGTGCCCTGGTCCTGCCCAGCACTCATGGCACAAAGAGGCAAGGCCTCTGCACCCCTGAAAGTGATCGCCCAGGCCAGGGCGAGGGGAGAGCTGGCGAACAGCCGGCGAGCATGATTGCCGGGGTCCGCCTGGCTCCCCGGGTGTTACCCGGGTGCTTTCCCAGTGCTCTCCTATTTCTCCCATTGCTGGGCTGTTGGTGTTTTCTTTGCAGGGAATGAAGACTCAGGTCCTCAGGGTGTTATAAGAGCTACCACCGAGGCAGCACCAGCCATCCAGCCATCGAGCAGGCCTCCCTCGTCAGCCCTCTGTGTTCGCGCCTACCCAACGCCCCCGCCCTCTGACAGCTGAGTGTTTGGCCTCCAAGTCAACTGACATTTGGGCTCAGAGCAGGAGACCAGAGCAAGAGGGAAGGGAAGGCCTGAAGGTACACAGCCCCTGCAGCCTGAGCCCTCTCCAAGACAGCTGTGTCTGGAGGCTGTCCCGTCCTCACCGCATGAGGCGTGGGAATGGCAGCCAGGACACTCGTCACCCTCTGCTGGTAGACTCACACCTTTGCAAAGTGTCTCTCCTCAGTTGCCCATATTTCATGTCCTGGCCAGACACAGAACGCTGCCTGCCGATAGAGTGTGTAACTGTACTGTGTTCTTCTCCACAATTTATATCCACTGAGATATTTATATATCTGAGATATTTATATCTCAGTCCTTACATCGACCCTGTGAAGGAGACACCAGCATCAGCATGATTTACAAATGAGGAAACTGAGTCGTGGCACGGTCAATCACTTGCCCATGTTCACTGAGTCAGGAGATATATGGGAATAGGAAGTGCATCCTTATTTCTGCTTTCTGGGAGCATAAAAGCAACCGCACCGGAAGGTGTGGGGAGTCTGTAATGCAGTCAAAACAGAAAGGCCCTCCCGGCCCCAGTGAGGAACCCCAGCCTCACAATCTGCCCCTCCTGTGCTGCTGTGTCACCGTGACTCAGGCACTCTCTCCGCTTCTTCTGACACCCTGCTTCCCCCTGCCCTCCTCTTAGCCTCATTGCCTCTGCCTCCAGCCTTCGCTGTGTCCTCCAGTTTCTAACTTCCACCCGCAGCTGCTTGCTCAGTGCAGTGACCTAGGATGAGATCACCGGGCTGTTCCCAGCTGCAGGGTTACCCACCATAAGAGCAATGGAGAGACACCCACAGGCCCCCTAGAGAGTTGTTTCGTGGCAAAGAAAACAGAAGTACACACCAGCAGGACATTTCACAGCCTGCCCCCGGCAAGGGCGGCATCTCCTGCAGGGTGAGGGCTGAACCCTTCCGCCCCCCCAGTTGTGCTGGAAACTGGCTGCATGCCCACGCTCCCCAAGAGCAAGAAACGCCACAAACAGTCCTCACGGATTACCACAAGGATGGGCAAGGCAGCACCAGTTTCCTAGCAGTATGCACAGCACACTCAGGCCTGGCCCACATGCGTTCCTGGAGGCATTCGCTCTTGGTTACCAGCTATAGCCTGGATGGGAGGGCCACCTCATTCCGTACAGAACCAGACAAGGGCCATGGAAAGAGGGGTTCAGCGGGCACCCAGGTTTTTTTAATGTCATCATTAAGAATGTTTTATTATGCAAAGTTCAAACAAACACAAGTACATACAAGGTATCATAAACTCTCCACTTACACATCACCCACCTGCAGTAACTGTCACTTCATGGGCCAGCTCGGTGGGGTTACGGCACCTAGGCTTTGACAGACTGTTCTGTGAGCAGCTGTTAGGCTCCCTCCACCCCACCCCCTGGAGCCCCATAGCTCTCAAACATGCACTCTCATGACCGAGCCTGCCAGACGTCCTCTCAGCCACATCATTCCCGTCTTCTTCCTGCCGACCTCTTCCTACTCACCCTGTAAGAGACACTCCTAAGAGGACCTCCCAGACGCCCCAAGCTGGGTCACTGCTCCTGCCCCCTGTGCTGGTCCCTGGAACAACGCTCACCCCATATGCTGCCACGTGGTTGTCTCTCTGTTCTCTTAAGCCATTTTTTCAAGAGCAAAGCCTGTGTCTGATTCTCACTCATATGTCAGTGACTTCCCACAGAGCAGCAACATGCTCAGTGTTCCCCAAGTAAGCATCAAAGGGGCAAGCACGAACGTGCTCCCCAAAGTTCAAGCATTAGAAACTTAATCCCCAGTGCAGCCTTGTTGAAAGCCAGCGCCCTCCAGAGGCGGCTGGGCCCTGAGGGCTCTGCCCTTTCGAAAGGGTTAACACCACTGCTGCGGGAGTAGATTCAGGGCATTATTGCCCTAGTAGGTTCCAGATAAAACTGTAGGCTCAGCCCCCATCGCTCCCCAACTCCATTTACCCCACTGCCCCCTTGCCCTTCCGCCTCCTGCCCTCTGCCGTGGATTTGGAGTGCCAGGGTCTCCTGGGTGTGGTTCCCATGTTCTTTCCATTGCAAATGAAAACTGAATGAAAAAAGCAAAAGCACTGGCAAGTTTTACATTTATGTGAGGTAGGAAAAATTAGCCAGGGCTATAGCTCAGCAGCACAAGTGCCTGCCTGGCAAGCACAAGGTCCCGAGTTCGATACCCGGTACAAAAAAAGAAAAAGAATGAATGTGAGGTGGGAAACATTAAAAATGAAGGGAACAGGAAGAAACTGGAAACTGGCTCTGCAGAGAAAACTTGGGCCAAGTAAAAGAGAGGAAAAATAAAAAAATTTAAAACAAAAATACACCCTGGGGCACACAGTAGCTACCATGACAAGGCATGACAGCAAGTGCTGAACGGCGTCTTGTCGCTTCTGTCCAGTCCACACACGGAGAGTTCTCGCGAGAAGTCTTCATACAGGGTCCTGAGAATTATTTGGCACCTGTGCCCTGGGATCTGAGTCATGCTTCTTTCTCCAACCAGCTTTGCCACGCCCTGCCTTCCTACCTCAGAAGGACACAGCCAGAAGGCTCCTTCTGGACACAGGCACCTTCACACCCCCACGAATTTCTATACCCTGGACCTTCCCTCCCCATAAATATCAGAAATAAATTTATTTTCTTATAAATTACCCTGTGATCTTCTGTAATGAAACACAGAATGCAAATAAATGCCTGTGGTTTTCCCAGAAGAAGCAGATGAAACTTCTTTAAGGAAATAACCCCAGGCTGCAGAAGTGCAGGACTAGGGCGGGGGACAAAGAGAAGAAGCTAACACAAGGGAGTGATAGCGACGGGTCCCTGTCATTGGCAACTGGGACTCCATCCTGCTGAGGACTTTGGGCAGTTGTGCAGAGGGACTCAGAATTGCCACCCTAAGATACAGAAGGCCTGCGCCATCCAGTTCCCATAGCATGATGAGTCCCTTGCATGCCTAAAAAGCCACCAGGAGGTGAGAATATCTGTGACTCTAACTACAGGGCAAGAAGACCTCAGGGAGGAAGGGAGCAGTTCTCAGTGCAGCCAGAGCCAGAGCTGTCAGGCTGCCCTTGGGCAAAGCTGGTTGCTGTAGCAGCGCTCAGAGAAGCAGCTAAACCAAGAGAATGTGTAACGTCCATGCAGATCTGTTATTCACCAGAGACGTTAAGGCTGGAATATTTGGGGTCAGGTCATACTACAGAGAACGTCGAATATCAGCCTAAAGCTTTATTTGGTAAACTAGTAAAAGCCAGTGAGGCTGTCTATGCAGTTCCCTAACATGGCAGCACCAAGGGGTGGCTTAAGGCAGCATTCCCCCCCCACCAAGTCTCCGCAAACAACAGCGCAATCCTCTACGCTTACCTCCACCATCAGCAGCCACTCCTAAACCCCTCACTATAAAAATCCCAAGCTCCTCCATGATGAAATCACAATAAACACAATTTTAAATGTTTTGTTCTTTATCTGTGCTGATCTTTAAGACCTAAAGAAAAGGGAGATCTGGGAGGTGATGGTACTGCAGATGTTGCAGTGTAGGTGGCAGCAAGAAGCATCCTGTCCCATGTGGCTCCAGTGCCGTGGCAACAAGTAAAGGGACAAAAGGAAAAGCCAAGGCAAGTCTCAAGGGAAGAAGCAGGAAGAACCAGAAATGGCTGTTCTGAGCTAGGCTGCCGCACTAAGCCCTCCTGCTTCCTGCAGCTCTGTGGCTCACAGGTCTCCAACTGCCTGCACCTGCGAGGCTCCCATTGGCCGGGTGCCCCCAGAGGAAAACAGAAAGAAACAAGACACCGCAGTAGATTTCCCAACATGTTTTCATTACAGAGAACTCATGGGGTAACACAGCCAATGCGAGAAAACGCACTTTACTGAAGACCACTTGAAATGCAAGCTAAGCAGGCTTCTCCGTGAGAGTTAATGAGAAGTAGATCTTACTGCTTTGGCTCAGCCAGGTATGATTAGCAACTTGGTGTTTTAGGAAAAGATGATGAAAGCTGAATAATTCCTATACACTATGGTAGAATTGATAGTATTTTTAATAATTATTTTAATCATAATTCTGGATCACAATTAAACCTTACTCTTCAAAAGCACTTCTAGGGCTGGGAATATAGCCCAGCGGCACAGCGCCTGCCTGGCAGAGTGAGATTGTGAGTTCGATTCCAGGTACCAAAAAAAAAGCACTTCTAGTGCATAAGTTTTTCTTTTGCCAAATGGGGTTTGTTATTTAGAGATGAGGCATCAAAAAGCACATGGTTTCCTATGAACATCCTTCTTAGGCAGACTTGATTCCCTTTTCTTCATAGAAAATAATATATATTTTTAAGCATTTGGTTTCTCAACTCTTTATTAGGGAGCTCATATAGTCTATTTTAAGAAAGAACTATGGTTAGTAAAGTACCAGCTTACAATTTTTTAATTCTTTATTTTAATAAACTCAGTTATCATACAAATGAATGTTTCACTGTGACGTTTATGTATATGCACATATTGTGCCTTTGTTTCTGTTTTGAAAGACAGAAAGAGGAGTCCTCGCTGTCACCTGCAAGGTGACCTTGGCTGATGGGGAAAGTTCCACTCTAATTTCCAAAAAGGCCTAAGGGAAAAAGAAAACCCTTGAAATTGTAAAACAATCTAGAACCGTGTACCTGGAGAGTAAGGGTGGACGTGGGCTGCTTATTTTTAACAATTCTGTCAGGACCCATCCCGTGGGAGCTGCCTTGTGGAACACCTCACACCTCTCTGGTGGGCCACTTCTCTGGGAAGTACAGGACTTCCCTCCCTAACCCCTGACACTTGTGGCACATTTATATGAGTATCTTCCATGGTTGCTTTCTTTATCCTTTTGTAGTAAATTAGATCTTCCTGAACAAAGATCAAAGGCAAATGAGAGATTGAGATTTATTTTCTTGTGTGACTCAGCCCGCATCACCAAACACAGAGTTCACCAAATGTTGTGAGCAGGATGTCAGCACTGAGACGAAATTATAGAGTTCTGGTATGATGTTTAATTAAAACTTTTCATGTGATCAAGGGCACTGTCACTGTTGGTGACAATGTAAATTACCCATCACCCAGAAATTCTGCCTCTGGGAATTTATCATAAGGCACTCTTAAAGAATGTGAGCTAAGACTCAGCTACAAGGATATTTACCAGACTGCTCTGTAATGAGCAAAAATTTAGAAACAGCCTATATTCCCAACAGAAAGGGATTCATTAAATATAGTATCATCGTACAGTGGAGTACTATGTTCCGTTTCCATAAATGTAAACATAGTATGTACACACACATATTTAGGTATTATACTCTGACGTGGGGTGGAAAGAATCTGTGGTGTCCCCCAGTTAATAGGGACTGGGTAGGATCATGAGTATTTTAATACTCTTTTTGCTTGCGTACCCACTATGAACATGAACGGTGCATAGAAACAATGACAGTTCCCTAGGGGGTTCTCAGTGCAGAGTCCCACTGTTTATACCCAAAATGGTCATAATTTTCCTCCACTCCCCGTTTCAGCTCATGGAGCAGTTTAGGCCAGCAGACACCATCTAGCTGCACTAGGACACACCAGGCGTCTCACACTGCTGGGCCACAAAGAAGGGGCATGCCCCCCCCCAAGGGACTCACCTGAAGGCAGGTACACATCTAGCTCAGGGAAGCCGGGGCCTGAAGCACTCCTGTACCTCCCTGAGGCCAGATGCTACGTTAAAGCACTTTGGGAAGGCAACGCTTATCAAGGAAGGCTTCAAATGCCTCTCATCAGAGCCGCTCAACCGAAGAACCTGCTTACAGAAAAAGGAAGCGTTTTATGAGGGAGGTGTGTAAGATGAACAGGTTGTTAGGAACTGGTGGCAAGCCCTCCTTCAGGCAGGCATAAGGAGAGAGAATTTGCGGAATGACGCACCGTCCCGCAAGAAGCAGTACCCCTCAACACCTCCCTCCTATGGACAAATGCTACAAGACACTATTAAAGGGAGACATTTCACTTTCAACTAGACCTTTTTTATATCTTCCGGTCTGTTTCAAACATACTGATTTTTCTTTATTGCAAATGCATGCTGCCCCCTAATGTTCATCTATGTCATTACACCTCCTTGAAATAGGTTGAAGGTGGAGGGAGAGGCATGGCTCTATTTTTTTCCTGCAACAACAAAAATTTTGCTAGTTTCTGGTCAGGATAGTGGCCAGTGCTATTTTATCATGTGCCAGGCACAATGCCACGTGCGTAAAATTAAGTGCGTTTCATGTTTTAGATCTCAGCACCCCTAGAAAGGGAGAAGTATTAGCTGCTCTTGAGCTTATGCGGCGCCTCACAGTTCAAGGGGCGGGGCAGCAAGTGTCACACCAGAGCAAAGCAGAATCAGGAGGTGCGGGAGCCACGGGGAGGAGGACCCTGGAGAGCAGCGTCACGTGCAGATGCCCGGGTCAGTGCTGCAGGATTTCTGCGTTCGCTGTGACACCTTGGTGGGGGCTTTCAGTTTGCCCTCCTAACGGAACTGTGTTCCTTGTAAAAGGTATATAATTCACACACCATACACTTTTTTAAAGCACACAATTCAACAGTCTTTAGTATATTCACAGAAATAGGCATAGCGTAGTCAATTGTAGATCGTATTCATTCTCCCCAAGGGAAACATGTGCCCATTTGCAGTCACTCTGCGGTTACCCAAACTCCAGGGACTCTAAACAACTGCAAACCTGCCCCCCTTGTCTAATGGGTTTCCATGTTATAGAGTTTTTAATTTGAATTTGCATAACTAGCATATTTATACACTGAATTTCATACAAATAGAATCGCAAAATATGTGACTGCACACCTACACTTAGCACAGTGTTTCAATCTCCTCTTTCAAGTTCCCTCTTTCTTTCAGTGTGTGTGTGTGTGTGTGTGTGTGTGTGTGTGTGTGTCTGTGTCTACTGTGGATTGGACCCAAGGTCCTTACACTGAGCTATATCCTTAGTTCTTTCTAAATAGATGTTTTTTAAGGAAGAGTCTTGCAAGGTGGTGAATTGCTGATATTATTGGCATGTACCACCATGCCTAGCTTAGTCCAATGTTTTCAACATTCATCCACGCTGTGACATATATAAGTACTTTTGTTGTCAAATAATATTCCATTGTACTCACATGCCACATTCTAATTATCCATTTATCAGATAGTGAACATCTGGGTTTTTGATATTTTTTTACAAATTATGCTGATATGAAAATCCACATACAAGTTTTATGTGCACATACAGTATATCTGTTGGGTAAGAGAAATAGAATTTCTGGGTCATAAGGTCATTCCATCTTTAAAGTACTGAGGAACTTCTAGATGATTTCCCAAGACAGTGGTGCTATTTTCATTCCCTCCAGCAGGGCATGAGGACGTAATTTCTCCATTTTTTTTTCCCAACACTGGATATGGTCTGTCTTTTTCACCCTAGCCATCTTAGTGAGTGTGAAGTAAAATCTCATGATGGCTTCATTTCATATGTCCCTGATGGTTACTGATGTTGAAAATCTTTCGCTGTAAAATCACTTGTTTGATACTGGTAATGTAAGAGCCAGCTGTTAGATAGAAATTAATATACAATCCGAGAGGGACCAGCCTCTCCAGGAAGTCATTGGGAAGAATGAAGTCATCAGAATTCTGACTAGAATCACCTCTAAAGAAAAACAAGCCTCAAGATAGAGATGCACTGACCAGACCTGCATGCCTCCCTAAGGGATAGGCAGTAACTTGGAATTATACACCTGGTCCAGGAGGTCCAGACAGACATCAGTCCCCCAGGTGGGTGGCCAGAGCATCTGGAGCCAACCCTTGCCCCAAATGCCTTTTCTCTTCCCATGTTCCCTTGCTATGTGACCACTACTGGGCAAATAGTAACTAATCAGCTACACTTACAGTCTAATAGGTTGATTATAGCTTGACCCATGCTGTACCCACGTTGTAACTTTGCTGTATAAATTACCCCTGACACAGGACCTCAGTGGCAGTTAACTTCTAGGACTCATCGCTCCGGAGCTGTCTCTCAATAAACCTTTCCTATTTTCAACCTCCTTTGTCCTTTAGAATTCATGCTTTGATTTCAGGGAACACAAACTCAGCACATCTGTCATCCAGCAGGTTAGGAATTATATTTTCTCCTACATCAGTAATCAGAGCCACACAGGCCAATTTAGCATACACTACCCTTACTTTTAGTAGCATTCTGTCTTAGTTACATTTGCATTGCTGAGACAAAATACTCAGCATCCAAAAGTTAAAGAAGACAGGCTTATTCCAGTTCCCAGTTTGTGCAGGTTCCAGTCCATAGTCAGCTGGCTCCAAGGCAGAGTGGCACGGCGGAGGAGAAGCAGTTCACAGTGCGGCCAGCAGAGGGCAACAAGCAGCAAAGCAGGCCTGCCTTCCCTCCCTCCCCATATGTTCCTTACAGGCCATTCGCTTATTGGCTAGTGCCACCCACACCCAGGGTGCAGCTTCCATCATCCATACCCAGGAGTATGTTAATTCCAATCAGTGGTCTAATTTAGTATCACACACCCTTAAACCCAGTAACACATTGCCCTAGATCCAGCCAGCATGCCCCTTCAGGGGATGTCTAAACAAAGCCACAACACATTCTCACATCTCAATGAAATATGGGTAAAGAACAGTTAGAAGAGATGGGGTTGAAGACTCTGAGGATGGTCAGTCATTAATTCCTTTACTTGAGCCTCTGTTAAAGGAAGGGATGGTACTAGGGGCGGGGAGCAGGACAACAGCCACACGTAGGCCACCTCTGTCCTCGGAGTTTCACATGCTGTCAGGGAGAATAACAGCTAAACAGCTACTTACATAACTAAGTAATTACAATCATGAAAATTTCTATAAAAATAACTAGCAGAGGCTCTCAGACACATAACAAATGGCTGTGGCTTCATCTGGGGACTCAGGAGAAACTTCTCAGAGGCAGAGAAGTCTGAGTGGAAATCTACAGAATAAGTTTGCTGTCAGGAGGGCAGCATTGTGAGAAGACACTGACATGAGGGTCCAGTGGCCCAGGGCACTGGGCAGGGCTGAGGGGCTGGAGGGCGGCCAGTGTGGCTGCAGTGAATAGATTGAGGGCCACAATTTGTACTGAGGATTAAAATTTTGACCTTCTGCCAAAGAACAGTAAATAGTATTGCTTTAAATTTAAAGAGCGCCACGTGAGGGCGATGGTTGGTAGGCTGGATTTGTACTTTACATGATCGCTCTGGCTGGAGTTGGAAGAATGCAGAAATAAGAACGGAACTTCTGTTAGCAGATGGAGCGAGAGAATATGAAAGGCTGAGGTTTGGGTAGAGTCACTTTGCAGATGCTTAATTTCAAAGTAACATTGACTTTGCTGCTCACCTGAGCTTTGTCTTAGATACGTAAAAGGAGAAAGAAAAACTTGCATCAAGGACAGACTTTATTTAAGATAAGCCTGAGAGGGGCTACTGGCTCCGAAGTGCCAAAAGCACCCCTGTCTTACAGAGTAAGGGTTTATAAGTTGTTAAAGGGAATTCAAGTCGGGCATACAGGCACACGTCTCTAATCCCAGCCCTTGGGAGGCTGAGGCAGGAGGATTGTTATGAGTTCAAGACAAGCCTGGGCTCCAAAGTGAGTTCAAGACCAGCCTGAACTGCATAGCGAGACCCTGTCTCAAAAAGACAAAAAAAGAAAGAAGGAAGGAAGGAAGGAAGGAAGGAAGGAAGGAAGGAAGGAGGAAGGAAGGAAGAAAAAGAAAGAAAAAGAAAGATAGTGAATTAGGAAGTTAAGGGCCTGTTCTGCTCAGGATTGGTTCTTTGAGTCTGTGGTCACTGGTCTGTCCTGTGTTTGTGCAAGGTTTCATATTCAAGAGGCTGAACGCCCTTGGATCTGGAATGTTTTGTTCAGTAAACAGATTTAATAGGCTTCATAATTACGGGACACAGAAGAATGTGGGTAAGGGCTGCAACTCATGGGAAAATGAAAACCAAGTAGTTCTGGCTTCAAAGCGAGTTTCCAAATAAAGGGCTGTGTCCTCCCCAAGAGTACAGTGAAATCCCAAGCCCTGGTGTGGCCATGTTAGGAGGTGGGGCCTCTGGGAGGGAATTACACCTTGAGGGTGGACCCCTCGTGAACGGAATCGGTCCTTATAAAGGGACCCCGGGGAACTTCCTTGTCCTCTTCCTGCTGTGTGAAATAGAACAAGCGGACGGCAGTCTCAGCCCCACGCCTGACTACCACGAGCCAACCGTGCTGGCCAGGGCCTCGGACTCCAGCCTTCCAGAAAGCGGGGAAGGGGCGTGGTGCAGGGGCCGCCCGGGCCGTGACAGTCTGATGCAGCAGCCCCATCGGACACAGGCATGTTAGCGACAGTGACCTATCTCTACAACTAAAAATGAAACACCACCAGACTGTAAATGGTTGCTCACCAAAAGTCACATACCCGGCAGTTCGCGGTGGCATGGCTTATAGTAGCCCCGAAACCGGAAACTATGCAATGCCCATCGGCAGAAGCACGGGTAAACTGCCGTGTATCCCACGCTGTACAGCAGCAAGAACGCACAAGCTGCAACCGCATTTAGTAACAAGGAAGAAAGAAGCCGGATATAAAGAAGAGTGTGTGTTGAATTAGTTGAATTTGTACAAAGCATAAAAACAGACGAAGCCTCGATTTGTCCTAGGTGTCCCAAAGACTTCAGTCCCAAGGAGAGTCACTTGGCCAACCCAGGCGGTGGCACCTGCTTGTCTGAAGCAGCGTCTGCGCCTGCGCAGAGACGCCCCCGTGGCCCCTCCTATAAAGAGCTTGCTCAGAAAGCGAGTGGAGACGGGGCTGGCAGTCACTCCTCCTGTGAATGCTGAGTGGTGGCCACAGTCCTCCCCGACCTTCTCCTTCTCCTGCCTGCGGCGCTTGGCTCATTTTTCTATGCAGATTCTTCGCCTTGACCTCTGACGGAATGATCAGAGTGAAGAGCTCTGAACCTCACAGCAAGACACTTCCCAGTTTTCTCTTGAAGCTGCGCCTCCAGGTTCTCTCCGCTAGGTTAGGTTTCCTGTGACTAACGAAGTAAGAATGGCACTGAACAAGCTACGTGATGCTTGGGACCTGACCTGAATGGGGGCCTCCTCCCTGCCCCTCGCTGTGTCCCTGTTGTTCCGTGTTTCTTGCTTCCTTCATAGTTGGGGTCTTTCCTGTTGTTCCAAGTGTGTTCCTGTTAGCACGTGCGGGGCTCGCTCCAGCTCTGGGCAGTGAAGGGTCACCCCTTGACTTCTCTCCTGCTGCTTGCTAAATGGAACTTGAGTAAAATAACTCAATCTTAGCTAAGTTGCAGAAAACAGTAATCAAAAATGCAGGCTATTGTGCAATCACCACCTGTTCCTGACAGCAATGGGACGAGTCCACAGGCTTTAAGACTCACCCCAGACTACTGATGCGAGCAACAAGAGTGTCTCCATACTGCTTGCATATATGAACGTTATATGAACCCATGGTGACCGGGTGGGCAGCGGAGAGAGAACCTCCCGGAGGAATGCCACTCAGACATGGGAATATAGCAA